>JALDNG010001085.1:0-70289 GCA_024349245.1 Neodontobutis hainanensis | reverse complement strand
AGAGGGAGCAGAGGAGGCAGAGAGACCATAGAAGGCAGAGGCCACAAAAGACCAGAGGAGGCAGAGAGTCCAGAGGAGGCAGAGGCCAATGAGAGGCCAGAGGAGGTAGAGGCCACAGAGAGACCAGAGGAGGCAGAGGCCACAGAAAGACCAGAGGAGGCAGAGGCCACAGAGAGACCAGAGGAGGCAGTTAGAGCAGCGGAGGCAGACAGACCAGAGGAGGCAGAGGCCACCAAGAGACCAGAGGAGGCAGAGAGTCAAGAGGAGGCAGAGGCCACAGAGTGACTAGAGGAGGCAGAGGCAAAAAGAGAGCAGTGGAGGCAGAGAGACTAGAGGAGGCAGAGGAGGCAGAGAGTCAAGAGAAGGCAGAGGCCACAGAGAGACCAGAGGAGGCAGAGGCCACAGAGAGACGAGGAGGCAGAGGAGATAGAGAGAGCAGAAGAGGAAGAGGCCACAGTTAGACCAGAGGGGAAGAGGCCACCGAGAGTTCAGTTGAGGCAGAAAGACAGAGAGCCCAGAGGAGGCAGAGAGACGAGAGGATGCAGAGGAGGCAGAGAGACCAAAGGAGACAGAGGCCACAGAGAGACCAGAGGAGTTATAGGAATAGAGAGTCCACAGGAGGCAGAGGCCACAGAGAGGCTAGAGGAGGTAGAGGCCACAGAGAGACCAGAGGAGGCAGAAGCCACAAAAGACCAGAGGAGGCAGAGGCCACAGAGAGACCAGAAGAGGCAGAGGAGGCAGAGAGACCAGAAAAGGCAGATGCCACAGAGAGACCAGAGGAGGCAGCGGCCACAGAGAGACCAGAGGAGGCAGTTAGAGCAGCGGAGGCAGAGAGACCAGAGGAGGCAGAGGCCACAGAGAGACCAGAGGAGGCAGAGAGTCCAGAGGAGGCAGAGGCCACAGAGTGACTAGAGGAGGCATAGGAGACAAAGAGACCAGAGGAGTCAGAGGCCACAGACAGACCAGAGGAGGCAGAGGCAATAGAGAGACTAGTGGAGGCAGAGAGACTAGAGAGGCCAGAGGAGGCAGAGGCCACAGAGAGACCAGAGGAGGCAGAGGCCACAGAGAGACCAGAGGAGGCAGAGGAGATATAGAGCGCAGAAGAGGCAAAGGCCACAGTTAGACCAGAGGGGAAGAGGCCACCGAGAGTTCAGAGGAGGCAGAAAGACAGAGAACCCAGAGGAGATAGAGGAATAGAGAGACAAGAGGAGGCAGAGGCCACAGAGAGACCAGAGGAAGCAGAGGTCACAGAGTGACCAGAGGAGGCAGAGAGTCCAGAGGAGTCAGAGGCCACAGAGAGACCAGAGGAGGCAGAGGAGGCAGAGAGACCAGAGGAGGCAGAGGCCAGAGAGAGACCAGTAAAGGCAGAGGCCACAGAGAGACAAGAGGAGGCAGAGAAGGCAGAGAGACTAGAGCAGGCAGAGGCCGCAGAGAGACCAGAGGAGGAAGAGGCGACAGAGAGTCTAGAGGAGACAGATAAGTCAGAGAGACTAGTGGAGGTAGAGGCCAGAGAGAGAGCAGAGGAGACAGAGGCCACAGAGAGACGAGTGGAGTCAAAGGCCACTGAGAGACCAGTGGAGGCATAGGAGACAGAGAGACCAGAGGAGACAGAGGCCACAGAGAGACGAGAGGAGGCAGGGGAGACAGAGAAAGCAGAGGAGGCAGAGGCCACAGAGAGACGAGAGGAAGCAGAGGAGGCAGAGAGACGAGATGAGGCAGAGGCAACAGAGAGACCAGAGGAGGCACAGGCAATAGAGAGACCAGTAGAAACAGAGAGACCAGAGGGGCAGAGGAGACAGAGAGACAAGAGAAGACAGAGGCCACAGAGAGACCAGAGGAGGCAGAGGCCACAGAGAGACCAGAGGAGGCAGAGGAGGCAGAGAGACCAGAGGAGGCAGACGAGACATAGAGACGAGAGGATGCATGGGAGGCAGAGAGTCTAGAGGAGGCAGAGGCCACAGAAAGACTAGAGGAGGCAGAGAGTCCAGAGGAGGCAGAGGCCACAGAGAGACCAGAAGAGGCAGAGGTCACAGAGTGACTAGAGGAGGCAGAGGAGACAAAGAGACCAGAGGAGGCAGAGGCAATTGAGAGACCAGTGGAGGCAGAGAGCAGAGGGAGCAGAGGAGGCAGAGAGACCCCAGAGGAGGCAGAGGCCACAAAAGACCAGAGGAGGCAGAGAGTCCAGAGGAGGCAGAGGCCACAGAGAGGCCAGAGCAGATAGAGGCCACAGAGGAACCAGAGGAGGCAGAGGCCACAGATAGACCAAAGGAGGCAGAGGCCAAAGAGAGACAAGAGGAGGCAGTTACAGCAGCGGAGGCAGAGAGACCAGAGGAGGCAGAGGCCACAAAGAGACCAGAGGAGGCAGAGAGTCCAGAGGAGGCAGAGGCCACAGAGTGACTAGAGGAGGCAGAGGCAAAAAAGAGAGCAGTGGAGGCAGAGAGACTAGAGGGGTCAGAGGAGGCAGAGAGTCAAGAGAAGGCAGAGGCCACAGAGAGACCAGAGGAGGCAGAGGCCACAGAGAGACGAGAGGAGGCAGAGGAGATAGAGAGAGCAGAAGAGGAAGAGGCCACAATAGACCAGAGGGGGAAGAGGCCACCGAGAGTTCAGAGGAGGCAGAAAGACAGAGAGCCAAGAGGAGGCAGAGAGACGAGAGGATGCAGAGGAGGCAGAGAGACCAAAGGAGACAGAGGCCACAGAGAGACCAGAGGAGATAGAGGAATAGAGAGTCCAGAGGAGGCAGAGGCCACAGAGAGGCTAGAGGAGGTAGAGGCCAAAGAGAGACCAGAGGAGGCAGAGGCCACAAAAGACCAGAGGAGGCAGAGGCCACAGAGAGACCAGAGGAGGCAGAGGAGGCAGAGAGACCAGAAAAGGCAGATGCCACAGAGAGACCAGAGGCAGCGGCCACAGAGAGACCAGAGGAGGCAGTTAGAGCAGCGGAGGCAGAGAGACCAAAGGAGGCAGATGCCAAAGAGAGACCAGAGGAGGCAGAGAGTCCAGAGGAGGCAGAGGCCACAGAGTGACTAGAGGAGGCAGAGGAGAGAAAGAAACCAGAAGAGTCAGAGGCCACAGACAGTCCAGAGGAGGCAGAGGCAATAGAGACACTAGTGGAGGCAGAGAGACTAGAGAGGCCAGAGGAGGCAGAGGCCACAGAGAGACCAGGAGGCAGAGGAGATATATAGCGCAGAAGAGGCAAAGGCCACAGTTAGACCATAGGGGAAGAGGCCACCGAGAGTTCAGAGGGGGCAGAAAGACAGAAAGACCAGAGGAGATAGAGGAATAGAGAGACAAGAGGAGGCAGAGGCCACAGAGAGACCAGAGGAGGCAGAGGCTACAGAGATAAAAGAGGAGGCAGAGGAGACAGAGAGACCAGAGGAGGCAGAGGCCACAGAGAATCCAGAGGAGGCATAGGCCACAGAGAGACCAGAGGAGGCAGAGGAGGCAGAGAGACCAGAGGAGGCAGAGGCCAGAGAGAGACCAGAGGAGGCATAAGTGACAGAGAGACCAGTGGAGACAGAGGCCACAGAGAGTCCAGTAAAGGCAGAGGCCACAGAGAGACAAGAGGAGGCAGAGAAGGCATAGAGAATAGAGGAGGCAGATGCCACAGAGAGACCAGAGGAGGAAGAGGCGACAGAGAGACTAGAGGAGACAGATAAGTCAGAGAGACTAGTGGAGCTAGAGGCCAGAGAGAGAGCAGAGGAGGCAGAGGCCACAGAGAGACGAGTGGAGGCATAGAAGACAGAGAGACCAGAGGAGGCAGAGGCCACAGAGAATCCAGAGGAGGCATAGGCCAAAGAGAGACCAGAGGAGGCAGAGTTCACAGAGAGACCAGTGGAGGTAGAGAGACCAGAGGAGGCAGAGAAGGCAGAGAGACCAGTGGAGGCAGGCGACACAGAGAGACGAGAGGAGGCAGAGGCCACAGAGAGATCAGACGAGGCAAAGTTCACAGAGAGACCAGAGGAGGCCGAGGCCGCAGAGAGACCAGAGGAGGCATAGGCAACAGAGTAACCAGAGGAGGCAATGGGGCAGAGAGACCAGAGAAGCCAGAGGCCACCGAGAGTTCAGAGGAGGCAACGGGGCAGGGAGACTATAGGAAGCAGAGGCCACATAAAGACCAGAGGAGGCAGAGAGTCCAGATGAGTCAGAAGCCACAGAGAGAGCAGAGAGGGCAGAGGAGGCAGAGAGACCAGAGGAGGCAGAGGCCAGAGAGAGACTAGAGGAGGAATAAGTCACAGAGAGTCCAGTAAAGGCAGAGGCCATAGAGAAACTAAAGCAGGCAGAGAAGGCAGAGAGATTAGAGGAGGCAGAGGCCACAGAGAGACCAGAGGAGGGAGAGGCGACAGAGAGACTAGAGGAGACAGATAAGTCAGAGAGACTAGTGGAGGAAGAGGCCAGAGAAAGAGCAGAGGAGGCAGAGGCCACAGAGAGACGAGTGGAGTCAAAGGCCACTGAGAGACCAGTGGAGGCATAGGAGACAGAGAGACCAGAAGAGGCAGAGGCCACAGAGAGACCAGAGGAGGCAGAGGACACAGACAGACCAGAGGAGGCAGAGGAGGTAGAGAGACCAGAGGAAGCAGATTAGGCAGAGAGACCAGAGGAGGCAGAGGCCACAGAAAGACCAGAGGAGGCAGAGAGTCCAGAGGAGGCAGAGGCCATAGAGAGACCAGAGGAGGCAGAGGAGGCAGAGAGAAAAGAAAAGGCAGATGACACAGAGAGACCAGGAGGCAGCGGCCACAGAGATATCAGAGAAGGCAGAGGCCACAGAGAGACCAGAGGAGGCAGAGGCCAGAGAGACCAGAGGAGGCAGAGGCCGCAGAGAGACCAGAGGAGGCATAGGCCACAGAGAGACCAGAGGATTGCAGAGGTCACAGAGAGACCAGTGGAGGTAGAGAGAGCAGAGGAGGCAGAGAAGGCAGAGAGACCAGTGGAGGCAGGGGAGACAGAGAGAGCAGAGGAGGCAGAGGCCACAGAGAGACCAGAGGAGGCACAGGCAATAGAGAGACCAGTAGAGACAGAGAGACCAGAGGGGCAGAGGAGGCAGAGAGACAAGAGAAGACAGAGGCCACAGAGAGACCAGAGGAGGCAGAGGCCACAGAGAATCCAGAGGAGGCAGAGGAGGCAGAGAGACCAGAGGAGGCAGACGAGACAGAGAGACGAGAGAAAGCAGGGGAGGCAGAGAGTCTAGAGGAGGCAGAGGCCATGAGAGAATCCAGAGGAGGCATAGGCCACAGAGAGACTAGAGGATTGCAGAGGTCACAGAGAGACCAGTGGAGGTAGAGAGAGCAGAGGAGGCAGAGAAGGCAGAGAGACCAGTGGAGGCAGGGGAGAGAGAGAGAGCAGAGGAGGCAGAGGCCACAGAGAGACGAGAGGAAGCAGAGGAGGCAGAGAGACCAGAGGAGGCAGAGGAGACAGAGAGACCAGAGGAGGCAGAGGCCACAGAGAGACGAGAGGAAGCAGAGGAGGAAGAGGAGGCAGAGAGACCAGAGGAGGCAGAGGCCACAAATAGATAGGAGACTCCATTACCCGCAATGTTAGACTCGAGACGCCAGCCATTGTCCACTGTTTACCGGGGGCCAGAGCTTCCGACATAGAGGCTAATCTTAGGGTGCTGACATCACACAGGGAGGGAGAGTTTCCTCAGACACATACTGGCACTACATACAAGCAGATAGTTATTCATGTCGGCACCAATAATGTGAGAATGAGGCAGTCAGAGGTAACCAAAGATAGCCTAGCCAGGACTCTTGAACTAGGGAACAAGATGAGTCGGCATCGATTAATTGTCTCTGGCCCCCTCCCCGTAAGGGGTAGTGATGAACAGTATAGCAGATTAGTTTCCATGAACCGGTGGCTGGCCCGGCATTGTAGTCAGAAAGGTTATGGTTTCGTGGATAACTGGCCTTCTTTCTGGGGCCGCCCAGGCCTGCTGAGGGCAGACGGCCTGCATCCTACTGGACATGGTGCTGCCATTTTGTCTAGTAATATAGACAGGTGCATTCGGTGCATTTGACACAAGGAATCTCAGCAGGTCGCAGGAATTAGAGAACCTGCTAGTCATGATAGTGCGGGTGTGGAACTGGATAATGTAGAAGCTTTTAGTTGTCTGGTTAGGCCGTGTTATCCTTATGTCTACTGCCTAAATCTGTTATTTAGTCCTCAAACACATCTGAAAACTCACAGAGTCAGTGACCCAAAAGCATCCTGTCCTCATGTTATTATAACTCAGAGGCAATCTTTTAAACCAAGCAGAACTGTTAGAGCTCGACAACTTTTTCCTGTCGCTATCTCTCCACTGGACCAGCCTTCAAATGTCTGCTCTACATCAAGACTGAAGATCGGTCTCCTGAATGTGCGGTCTCTATCCTCCAAAGCACTCCTAATTAATGATCTTATTGCTTCTCATAGCTTGGATTTACTTTGTCTTTGTGAAACGTGGCTTAGGCCAAATGTTTTTCTGCCACTAAATGAAGCCTCTCCCTGATTATGCGTATGCACAGGTAGGTCGACGTCGAAACTTGGTGGTGGTGTTGCAGCCATTTATAAAGCTGCATTTTGCTTTACAGGTACATCATCACAGCCGAAATTTAACTCTTTCAAGTGTTACTCATTAAACATATTTCTTCTCAAATAAACAGAAGGAAGCCATTTTATTTAGCTGTAATCTATCGCCTCCGGTCCCTACTCTTCTTTCTTGGATGAGTTTGGAGTTTTCCTCTCGGACTTAATAACCCATGCTGATAACATCCTTCTAGTTGGAGACTTTAATATTCATCTAAATAAGGAGTGTGATCCTCTGGCCAGAGCATTTCAATCACTGCTTGCGACCAAGCTCTAGTCAATCAAGAGGAATAAGAAGCACCGCAGCCTGCTCCTCGACGGCCAGATCGTAACATTGACGACAGTTAGTAATACGTCTCGCGTTCGTAGAGTTTGGATTTATGTATGTACTTACCTGTTTCCTTTGTTCACCGCAGATCCTTCCCGTCCTACCTCCAGTCCGGTTCTCGCCCCTCCTCGGTCATCCCTGAGCCTCGCCGGTCCTTCAGCTCGTCACGCCAGCTCAACCCGGTCCGGACCCTGCTACCCCTCGTTATCCCGAAGGAACCGACAGTTATAAGTTGATCATTTAAATAAACTTGTTTTTGTGAACTGTACGTGTGTGCCTGCGTTTGGGTTATCCGACCAGAACATAACAGATTCTGTTAATTCTGTTTTATTTGCTCATCTATTTGAAGAAGACTAAGTATGACTAAGTATGTTCCTATGTCTGTGTAATCCACATGTAATTTTCTTTTGAAATAGTAATTGTGAAATATAGTCACCAAGCAATCACAGCTAATCAACTTTTAAACCTGATAATTTTAATTTTTGTTATTTTAGACACGCTAAGGCTAAAATTGTGGACTTACATGTGGTGTTTTTAAATTTTTCTATAATGCTTTCTTTGATTTAAAGTCTTAATTGACTTGAAGGTTTTTAAGTTTTACAAACTAATTTGTTTTGTGAATATTTTTCATCTAATGCTTATGTTTAACCCTAGTGAGTTACGCCGCCTGTGAGGGAGGGGCTGTGGTGTTCTTTTCCCAGCGTTAGGTCAGCTACTGATAGTATGAAATGTTTCTACTTGATTTAGTCAGCCCTCGGCTGGGTTTTTCGGCACCACAAACTTTAGTACAACTCACAAAGTTAAGGTTAATTTGATTTATGTTTTGTATCCTAATTGAGTTTTGATTGATTTTGGTTGATCAATTGTGTTTGATCAAAAGGAGGGAATTGTAATGGGAAAATCATATTTTCCTCTTTCACATGCTCTGTGCTGTCCTTGACCGCAGCATAATGATGTGCACCATCTGTGTGTACTGTTTTCAAACTGATAAAATTGTCTTTCATGTTAGATGGCTCACTCCTGAGAGCCAGTGTTTAATTTTTCTTATCTGCTGTGATTTCAGTATAAATTCTAAGCCTGCCTAGTTAACATGGGGACTGTTCATGCAGCTCTGTACACGGACAGAGTTGTATTTTCCATTCCTCCTTTTGCAAAAGATGTCTCTGAATTCTTTTTTCCTTTTTCCTTAAATAAATCACCAAAAGACATCTGTTGTTTTCTCTCAAACTTATTCCACAATAATATATTTATTTTTTCAACCACACTCGCCAAAGACTTAAGGAATCCTACATAAACTTGATCTGTCACTCAGCAAACCAACATACCTTTATATCCAATCTGGGCACAAATGTTTGATTTGGTCATTCAAAGTCTGAAAGATAAATGGAATACTAACAATGTTGCATTTCCAGCAGTCTTTTGTGATATGGATATAGAGAGTTGCAGCGTCAACACATGTTAAATATATATTATGCAACTGGACCTATAAGCATTAAGCAATGGCTTTAGTCTCACATTTGGCTGTTGCTTTCTAAAAGTATTGCTAGACTTCTGTATTTATCAGATGATTGGTTTTGTCTTCATTGTCTACAGACAAAAAGTATTAAAGTGTGTATGTCTCTATGTCTCTCCTCAGACAGTACAACAGGACCATGCATCCTTTCTACTCTGACCCTAACAACTCACCCTTCATCTGTTCACCATTTGACAACGATGGTCAGCATTGCAGTAACGTACCATCTACAGTCAAAAACAACACCCAGTGCATGGTTTTACCTGAGAGTCAGGCCCTGGCCGTTTAATGACTCTCACGACTGTGTGAACTGGAACAGTTTGTACAGAGAGTGTCAACGTGGAGACGAGAACCCTTATGAAGGAATCATTAACTTTGACGACATTGGTTATGCTTGGATAGCTATATTTCAGGTGAGTAATAATAATAAATCAAATTTAAATAGCGCTTTTCAGAGGATGCTTTACATACACAATACACACACAGGACAAATAAAACAATAAATAATTATGTAAACAGTATGATCACTTGTACAGTGCATCAGAAACATATTCACAGTGCTTCACTTTTTCCACATTTTATGTTACAGCCTTTTCCCAAAATTGATTAAATTCATAATTTGTCTCAAAATTCTACAAACAATACCCCACAATAAAAACTTTAAAAAAGTTTAAATTAAACGTTAAAATTTATTTAAAAAAAAAAAAAAAAAACAGTAATGAGCTGGAAAAAAGTTTTTATGTTATCATTCATATTCTTTGGAAAATGGCCAAAAAAACAAAAATTCTGCCAGGGTATGTAATTTTTGAACACAACCGTGTCTGAGCTCAATTTTGAGTGTTATGGCAAAGGCTTTGAATAATTATGTACATGCACTTTTTTTTTTTTTTTAATATCTCGAGTATCTACTCACCTGAACAGATTTGTCTTTGAACTCTTTATTGATCTGTGTATTTTTCATTTGAAAATCCTCAGGTCATCACACTGGAAGGATGGTCAGAAATCATGTATTTTGTCATGGATGCCTTTTCTTTTTGGAGTTTTTATTTTTATAGTTGTGACTGTGGTAAGTATTCGATTTTTATATTTTACAGAGGCAAAGATATACCCTTAAGCTTTAGTATATACCCTGAAAGCTGTATTTGGCGAAATTTCAAATCAAAGTCAAAAGAGAAAGAAAAACTAATTCATAATGCCTTTTTATTTTGGTGAAAATTTTTGCATACACTGGTTTTTAAATGAACAGCAAAATCAATATCATTAACACCAGAAAGTGTATACATAGTTCTCACTTGATTGATGAATTCTCACCAACTTGATAGTGTTGCGTTTTAAATCATCAGTTGTGTAAATTTGTTCTACATTCTGTTGTCGGCGGGTAGATCAGAGGCGTGAGAGATTGGGGCACACCTTATTTTTCTTTTAGTTCCCATTTTTGTTACATGTGGTGAGAAATTACTTTTGGACTTAGGAAAAAGAATGGTCGCCTCATTCATGAAGCTTCTTGTGTAGAAATATCTACTTAAACCCTACTTAAGAGGATTTTCACCAAATCTTTTTTACATTAACTGAAAAATGTTCTAAAAGAACAAATCTCAAGAACAGGGTGAA
Organism: Neodontobutis hainanensis; assembly: GCA_024349245.1. Classification (NCBI taxonomy): domain Eukaryota; kingdom Metazoa; phylum Chordata; class Actinopteri; order Gobiiformes; family Odontobutidae; genus Neodontobutis; species Neodontobutis hainanensis. The sequence continues at coordinate 60,282 of JALDNG010001085.1, read as the reverse complement.
GCCTACAAATGAATGATCTAAGCTACTAAAGGCCATTTGGCAGGGTACAGGTCTCATTACGTGTCTCTGTCCTGTAGTTCTTAAAGTACAGCCGCTTTCGTACAGGTGCTCTGGAGTATTTTTTTTAAATGACAACGGAAACAAAGCTAACTGCGTACCCCAAGCTCTCTTTGTGATACTGAAACCCACTGGCCTCTTTTCCCAAACTCAGATACTCATTTGAACACTCCTCAGACTGACATTCACTGAAGCTGTCTGTTTTTTTCTTATTCTTCTTTTACTTCCTGTCTTTTATGTTGTGGTTTTAAAGTGACTGCTCTTCTTTCACATCAGCTCGGAGCATTTGTCATGACGAACGTGTGCTGTAGTGATTAGTACCCAGTTCTCGATGTTCGCGGAGCAGCAGCAGCATGAAGAACAAGAAGATAGAATACAAGTTGCAGTTCTTTTAAAAGAACAAGCAACTAGATTCTTACAAAAAGTCTACTTTGAAATGAGGTTAGACAGAGACTTAACTGTATTACTGTGTTCTTTGTGTTCATGACCTTACTTTTTCAAATAATATATCAATAGGGACTTTTAGGAATAGAAAAATACAATGCTGTGTAAATAAATTTGGACATAGCCTCAGAAAGATTATTACAGCTGCTGGTTTATTAGCAGGTGTCTGAACTACAGTAAAATCACATTTTGAAAAACTGCATCTTTTCAGTTCTTATATTAGGTCCCACAGACGGCCTCCATCTGACAGCGCTCAAATAGAGATCCGGCGAAAAGTCTATGCCTATTTCAGGGAACACCTCAAAAATATGTTGCCACCGACTGCTTCGACCGAGTGATCCTTTTGTGAATTTCTTAAGTATTTTTGTGATCGCTATGGAACATTACCAACAGGTGAGACACATGGGGATTCTTAGTTAACCCTTCTATGGAAAGCTACTATTACCAGTGCACATTTTTGAGCACACTAGTACTTCTAGTAGATATTTTGTGTAGTACTAGAGGTACTAGTGACGCTTTGGACCTCACTGTTGTAGAAAGCTGCTGACCACCTCTATTTAGCCGATTGGATTTGAGACAAGATAGACTGAAAGACACAGAATGCATGACTTAGAGCAGAAGATTTATTCACCACAAGACAGGCCTGAGACAGAGAACACTCAATATGCATGTTCAAGTCTCACTAGCGTCTGGAATAGTGCAGCATATGTAGCTGTGAATTGCATCATTGATTGGGCAATGTTGTCTTAACCTTGTAGTTGTTTGTGTAATCTTTTAAACAAGTTCATTTGGATAGTGTCTGTTGTCATTATCATTTTAAAAGAGTAAACACAAATGTTTTTATAATAAATGGCTTCACCAAACCACTAACTATGAATAAAAAGTTCATTCATATTCTCAACTCCCAAAAAACTCCCAAAATTTCCAAATTCTTCCAGGATATGTACTTATGAGCACAAGTGTATAATTAGAACTGGTTTGTGGAATACGTCATGGCCACTGTTGATTTGGCACAGAGCAGGCTCATTACATTCCTCACACATGTTGTCTAGTTTCAGTTTCTGTGGGATTGGTTCTGACCCGGGGGCTTAAAGTTGGGACAGTGCAGTGATATCATAAACCGTATCATTTATTTGGTTCAGTGTTCCAGGTGTAAATGCTTAAGATAATGCAAGAATGCCTGGAAGAATGCAAGATTATTTTAATTATGCACCCTTAAGTTTTAGAAATTTACCTACTTATTTTAAAGCCCATGAAATGAAAATATGCACTGAACAGCACAGTATAATACATCTATAAAGTAAATACAAAGATTTATTTCCTGATTTCCTTTTCCTTTGTGTCTTTTCTCACAGCCTCTCTGGTGGATGAAGTTACTCCTGATCAGTAACATTTTCATCGATGCTATATCTTCTTCACGGAGATGGTGCTCAAGTAAATAATACATTCATTTGATTACTTCAGAGAGTTTAATAATCTGCTGGACTTCATCATTGTTATTACAAGGTAATGTGGGTGTCCTAAATGTAATCTAAAGAATTGTCCCACAACGCTGAAGGTTCTTTGTGTACCAGTTGTATGGAGCACCTGACGACAGGTGGCAGTATGCTGGCGGTGCTGCATGTCTTTCGTTTGCTTCGTCTAGTGCGCCTCATTATGTCCCATCCTAACCTGTGGAAACAAGTTCTAGTGCTGATGAAGACCATGAAAGAGGCCGTTCCACTCTGGTCCCTGTTGCTGCTTTTCATTTTTGTTTTCAGGCATGTACTTCTCAGAATAGAGAGATAGAGGTTCTACCAGTGCAGGTTTACTGACTATGTCTCTGTTATTCCAGTCTACTGGGGATGCACTGCTTTGGGTCAAAATTCAACTTTCCCACACAAGATGTGCATAGACGGACAAACTTTGACTCCATCCTGTGGTCGATGCTCACTGTGTTTCAGGTGAGCCTGGTCTGCTTTGTAACAGCACTAATTGGGGTCTCTTCCGACTCCAAATACTACTAAGTATTAAAAACATTCAGGCAACCAAATATTCAATCAGTTTAATCCTGAAACATTTTGAGTATTTGGTAGGTTTGGTTCAGGGATTCATGGAGAACAAAAATATTGATGTTTCAGTGTTTATTTAATTTTATTTATGTGCATTTTTGGCTGGAGGGTCCCCAGGAGAGAGCAGAAAGTGTCAAGGGTGTATAATAGATCTGTGAGAGTCACTGAAGAGAAACATTCTGCAGAAATTCATGCTATAAGCTGTAACACAGACACACTGATCAAATCAAAAAGAAAAAGGTTAAGGGTGATCAAAATGATTGCAAACAAATAAGACTGTTTGAGAATCCCTTGAATGCTGCATATAATTTGTTGACCATGGTTTTTGTAATTCTTTAATGGATAAATATAATCCTTTTTATTTACAATTTAGATTTGAGTTGGAAAAGTCAAGGGAAATGTAAAATGTAATTTCCAGGTTGAATTGTCATGGCTTTTAAATGATTGTCTTGTCATTAGTTGTATTGGCAATATGGACATAAAATCTAATAATTTTTATTAAAAGGACCCTAAAACCTTCCCTGGAAACTCCCGGAGGCCCCTGCTGATGCACTTTGCGCTCACAACTTTTTTTGTCTTATTCTCTGATGTAGATTCTGACCCAGGAAGACTGGAATTACGTGATGTACAACGGCATGATCACCACCAGCCCCTGGGCATGTTTTTCGTTGCTGTGATAATGCTGGGGAAACATTTACTCCTGAACGTGCTTGTGAGCATCGTGGTTCGTAATTTCAAGTTCTGGTAAGGACCATTTTTGTTTTCATACATCACTGATGCATAATAATTGATATGCAGTGAGTCAGGGCTGGGATATTTGATGTTGATGGGTCCTCCTCAAGAAAATTACAGTCAAAACATCATCTAATTCCCTTTTAGATGATGTTTTAGAGTTTAGCTGAACATTTTGAGTGGCCCCAACATCAGAGACAGAAGACTTTAAAACAGAAAGGTCAAGGTCAAAAATGTTTTATATTTCCGCCCTTTGCTCTTTATGCCAATAAAACCACATCACATCCACAGTCTCTGTTTTGAGACAAACCCCTTTAACAGGCAGCACCAGCCCCACGGTCCTCCGCTGGGACAGGGTGTGGGGCTAACGGGATGTCTACAGTAAATATTTACAGAGCACAGGCCACAGATTTGTGTGCTGCTGGGTTCGGTCGCTGTTTTACACAGTGGCACGTGGTGAGAGCGTGCAAGAACTCATTGACACGAAGATCATTTAAATATGTTTTTGTCGTAGAAAAATAAAATGCATAATTCTGGGCAGAGAAAAGGCAATAGAAAAACGTATAGTGTAATAAGTATTACACGCCCAGTTCCAAATCTAATTTGCTTCAGCATTTTCAAGATCATTACATTCTGAGAAAGAGTTGAATTCTGAGTATGTCCCCAATCATTAATGCAATGCTCCTGACAGTAACAGAGATGACAGATTAACAAATTTGTTATTATTACAAAGCCAGTCTCCCCAACCTTTAAAAAATAAAATGTAAAAAATACACATTGGACTAAACCTCACAGTACTTTAATACCTGTAATAGTCTTTTAAAAGGCTACAAATCACACAGTGTTTAAATAGTTTTTATTCAAATTTTTACATCTGTAATCTGTTATTTGTAACTTGTGCGCAGTGTGCCTACAGTATAGTGGCTTGATGATGTGTTTGTCTAAAAAAACTCTGTTGTCCTAGGCCCATTCCATTATCTCACACGAAGACACACAGACTTCAGTGACTTCAGTGAGCAGTAGAAAACGTAAGATGTGAAAAAGACATTATGAAATACAACTTACTACTTTTAATCAAGCTTTAATGTTGATGTAATCTTTTAAATGTCTGTTTTCTTTTTTGATTTTTACTGCAGACACCTCGTTATCCAAAATGGTTCATAGATCATAAGGAGTGGTCACTCTTCCTGTTTTCTCCAGAACAAGTAAGCTTAAAAAGCAAACACACACAACTGGCATTACAATAATATTTGTATTTATTTATATACCTGCTGTGTAAGCTATTGTAGACAAGGAGGGTAATAAGGAGAAAGTACTTATTTATTATTGTTACAGTATAGCCCCCTTGCTTTCCAACAAATAGAGAATTAATTAATTTAATCCAATCAGAGGAGCAGTTAGGCTTTGTTCTCTCATTGGGTTTAAGTAAAGGCTGAGCAGAACTGGCTGCCAGTGACTCAGGCGTAGGCCTCAATGAACTTGGAGTTGGTTTTGATGGTCCTGACTCAGACTCGGACAGCTGCAGCTGCAGTAGAACAATACAGCACAGATCCTGCAACAAAACAGGCCTGGTGGTGATCAAGACGGGGTATATTTGCTATCTTGTTCCCGACCCGCTTCCTCGTGCTCTGTGGCTCTGCCAGCCCCGTGAGAGGTGGTGGTTAAAAAGCGTGTGTGGTAAAACAGCTGATCTTAGTTAAAGCACAGACTGATGCAGGCATCAGTATGTGCATTTAGAAATTTAGAAATTTAGCATTTAGAAATATTTAATATTTAATATTTAAATAATTTGGGCTTGCAGCCTAAAACATTAATAATGAATGAATAATCTACAAACATTATATATATATATATTTTTATCAATGTGCTACAGCCAGGACAGCGCATGGCTAAATACAAATGTACATGTTATGATCGAGGCCGAGAAAGTGTAAAGGTTTAGACAAAGATAAAGCAGGGCTTTAGAACAGAACACAAGTCCTCGGGGCACAGCTGATCAGGAGCTTAGCTCTGTGTTTGGAGGATCAGAAAATTACAGTCCCTAACTCATCGGTGCTACATTCCTCTTCTCTTCCTAGGCCTGGACCGTCCTGACAGGTGTGACACCTGTCTGCTCTGTCTGTGTGTAATGGCTTCGCTTTGCTTTGAGACCTGCACTACTTTTCAGCGTAACCATGCTTTAGAGCTTTGTACCGCTGTCTTCCCCCTGAAAATTGGAAAAAGTAGATTTGGAAACTCCCCTCAATGAACTTCGGTCTTTGCCAGATACCTGCTTTTTGATCAGGTAGACATTGCCCCATGACTTAAAAGAGACGTGCAGATTGTCTAGCTTTCAGTCTTAGATATAAACAGCTCATAATTAATACGTTTATAGTACTTTTAAGTGTGAGCAACAAACAGCATTAAATGTCTTCTAAATAGACACACAAATCAAATCCAAATCAATGCATCAGTTGATCAGATGATTTGGTTCAACATTTGGTGATTTGAATGGACTCAAATATATTTGGATTTAACTTGAACTTATTTCATCAATTGAAGGTAACTCAAATTTCAATTTCCAGTTAGGAAGTTGTTCTTCTTCTACTTTGATGTGTTCATGTAATTTTATCTCAGAATGTTGGAACAATAAACAATAACAACAAGGACCAAAATGCGCTCATGTTATATTTATTTGATTTTAATGTTATATTAAATAAGTTATTACAGTCAAACTAGCAATAATTAAGCTATTAGCAGCATTTCAAGAAAAGCCGGGCCTGTTTAAAAAAGTTAAGTTATGAATGTTCAAAACAGTTGGTATGATATATTCTTAAATGACTTATATAACTTAAATATCTTAAACGTTTCTGTTGATGATGTAAATAACCATGTTGACAACTCACCCACAACTCGGACTAGTTTTTGGTGTCTTGAACTTGAAAACTGAGGATTTGAAAGTGCCTTGTACTAAAAACTGGTGACTCGACTACAACCCTGCTGTTTATTAAAAACACCTTTCACTGTTTTTTACTTTTTTAATCTGTGAAAGTGCATACTTATATATGCATATCGATAGAAGAGTTTTAATCTGCAAATGGCAGATAAACTGAATTGAACTGAAGAAGTCACTTTTCCTTTTACAGCTCAGTCCTGAGGTAATTGTGTGCTTTTGTTTAGGTTCCGTGTTGTCTGCAATCAGATCAATGCCTCTGTTAAGTTCGCCCACCTCATTCTTTTAGTCGTTGTTCTGAGCTGTATCACCTTGGCTTTGGAAAGACCCAGCATCTCTGACGGAAGCACGGTGAGACAAATGCATTCTCAAATACATCTATTTCCCTCAGAACCTGGAAAATATGAGATAGGTTCATATTAGATATATTAGATAAAAACTGTATGTCTTTGTCTTTAGGAGCGACTTGTCCTGACTTATTGTGACTATGTCTTTACCGGCCTCTTTACACTAGAAATGGTTTTAAAGGTAAACAATATACAAGTATTTCTAAAAACATTTTGAGTTATTTTTGATTTGACTCTTACTGTTCTTTAACACCAGATCATAGCCTTGGGTGTGGTGATTGGGAAAGACAGCTACTGCCATTCCCGAGAACGTCCTAGACGGGGTGTTGGTGATAGTGTCTGCAGCTGATGTCATTCTCTCACTGAGTGATCCACTGCACAATAATAGAAGAATCATGGGGATCCTCAAGGTTCTACGCGGGTTGGGTCAGTATGTCATAGATGTGAACAAGAGACAAGATTTAAATTTTTCCATCAATAGACCGCTGTGTTTAACTCCACCATTTAATAACTGTTTCTCAATATTGCCAGGGGTTTGCAAAAATAGTACAGTGGAGTATGTATATTTAGGACGAAACATTCCCCAAAGTGATCATGACTTGTACTGCCCCTACTCCTCCTAAAGCAGCCAGGCTTTTCAGCGAGTGGCTCTTACATGGCACTTATACATGTTTTGTATGAATTTTTGTTCCAGGGTCCTCAAACACGCAACAAGATTGAAGCTGGCCATGGACGGTCTCCTAGCTTCAGTCAAACCAATTACTAACATTATTATAATCAGTGCTGTTTTTCTTTTTCTATGGAGTCCTTGGTGTGCAGGTAAGATAATTCAACCACACATGAGGCTGAATCTGAATGTCTCAAATAGCTTAGAACACTTAGAACACACAGATGTTTGAGTTCTCACTTTAGTAAGGAAAGGAGCTAAGATAGGAGCTCCACTGCTTCTTTTTAAACCTATGGATGTTCTGAAAGGTTAGGAGCTTACTGACTTTCCACAATCCACTGCACCACCAGCCACAATCTTTTCTGAATACGACCAAAATTTAGTTTCGTGTGAAGAGTTTGTGATGAATTTAAAGTCACTCTGCATCAACTGAAAAAGACACTGCTCTAGAGCTACCACATCTTATGACTGACTTTTTCAGGATTAGGTGCTTGTTGTAGTCTTTTGTTAGGATGTGTAGTTTTTATTATGTCAATGTGCGTCAATGTTCAACATTCCTGATGAGGTTAGTGGAATCAGATGTGTCAAAACCCCGCTGATGCTCCTTTCCTAACTTGACAAGGACACTCCTGACCTCTCACTGTTGACTTTAGGACGTTGTATTCAAAGGTTAAGGAACAGTATTTGAATTCAGCCAAAGTATTTACCATATCACTGCAACCCTGTGTGCCTTGGTTGACTAGCTTTTTAAGGAGCCTTTTTCAATTGTGTGGACAAAGAATTCGGTATTGTCAGAAGCATCACCAACAAGACCGAATGCCTGATGTCAAACCTAAGCTGGCAAAGAAGAACATTCAATTTCACAACATTCTCCAGGTATAAACGAGAAGGCTGGAGATAGACTAAACATATTAGTAGTAGTTGTTGAGTAGTTTTTTGTTTTCTTCCAGGCCTTAATGTCACTGTTTGTGATGTACTCGAAGGACGGATGGGTGAATATCATGTACGACGGCCTCGGCGCTGTCGGAGAAGACCTTCAGGTATTATCACTAAACAAAACGAGACTTAAGGAGGACCAGAGGAGACCGAGTCCTCTCTGAAAAAGAAAATCCTGTTATAAGGATTGGTGTAGAAAAATAAATATAACATAACAACACTTAAAGAAATCCATGACTCAATAAAACTGATAACTATCTTTATTGTTATTAATAAATGTATTTTCTCACTGTATAAGTAACTTATACAAAACACAACCTTAAGCAGGAATAGTTAAAGTGGATTGGATCACGCTGATCCTTTGTGAATTTATCAGTTGTGTTTTGTTTTTCAGCCTGTGACAAACAACAAGACCTGGATGGCTCTGTACTTTCTATCGTTTATAATAATGAGCATCCTCCTGCTGGACATGTTCATCGGGACCATGGTCGACACATTCAACGAAGTCCAGCAAAAACAGAAAATCCAAAGAGGGACCTCACACAGGCGAAAATGACCCTAACACGGAACGGTTAGTCACATCTAGCCACTGAGCCCAGTATTGTAGTGTTTGATTGTGGTTGTTAGGCCTTTTGTTGGTTTATTTTTATTTTTACAGCGCTATATTACACCCGCTACTCGCGAGTGCGCTTGATCCACACATTGTGCACGAGCCTCATCCTGGAGCTGCTCATGTCAGGGGTGATCATTTTCAATGTCTTTATCATGATGTTGGAACATTACAATCAGACTCGGTAATGTCAACCCACTGCCTCAGGAACATCTCTAAACTATAAGGGCATATTGATTTATTTATTTTTGTTGTCTGCTTAGTACATAGATAATCTCATGGATTACACTTTCTACGGTTTCTTTGCCATCCTCATCATTGACATTGTGCTCAAACCTGTGGCGTTTGGCGGACTGAGGTTTATAAATAACAAGTAAGGCACATAAATAAGCGCAAGTCTGTTTTGTCAATAGTGTCTAATGTAATATGTGAACCTTTAGCTGGAATTGTCTGGACCTGCTGGTGCTGGCGATGTCTCTAATCTTCGTACTCACTGTGCTGAACCTGGACGACAAACTTCCCATTAATCCCAGCCTCATCCGAACCTGCAAAGTGTTCACCCTTGCACAGAGTAATACACACATGCAACTTTTTATTCATTTCTAAAAATTCTCATAACTTTTGGTGCGTTAATGTGGTCCTCAGAATCTCGGGATGTGTTCACATGATTTCAGCTCGTAAGGTCGGAATATATAGCATCGCAGGACTGATGTTTAGACATGTTCATGTGCATTTCTCAAATACAGAAAGTATTCACAGCGCTTCACTTTTTCTACATTTTGTTAAGTTACATCCTTATTTCAAAATGGATTCAATTTATTATTTGCCTCAAAATCCTACAAACTATAGCCCATGATGACAACATGAAAGAAGGTTTGAATTCTTTGCAAATTTATTAAAAATGAAAAACAAAAAAGCACATGTACATAATTATTTACAGCCAAAACTTTGTTTAAGCTTCGTTGGCCCTAATTACAGCCTCAAGCCTTTTTGAGTCTGATGCTATGAGCTGGGCACAACAATGTTTGGGCAGTTTCTCCCAGTCTTCTTTGCAGAACCTCTCAAGTTCCATCAGGTTGGATGGTTAGCGTCGGTGCACATCCATTTTCAGATTTCTCCGGAGGTGTTCAAGGCTGGCTCTGTCTGGATCACTCAAGGATAAGTTTGTAAAATTTTGAGGCAAACAATCAATTTAATCCATTTTGAAATAAGGCTGTAACATTACAAAATGTGGAAAAAGCACTGTGAATACTTCACAGATGCACTGTATTCCCGAGTTCCGAGGACCACATGAATGCAGCATTACTACAGGTCTATAAAAATAGAGAGCGTTGTGTCAGGAAGGGCATCCTGGATAAAAATATATGCCACTCTAAATATATGGATCCCTCCCCTGTGGCAACCCTGAAGGGAGCAGCTGACACCTACTATTGTGTTTTTTAAAGAGCTCTAAAGAAGAGAGAACACTAAAGCTTGGCACACACACAACTCATACTGTTTGAGTAGATCACGTCTGAGGAAAGCCAAAGATCACGATTAATGTGCTCACACACTGTACAACCGGATGGTTTGCTGCGACCGAGATTTCTGACATGTCAGAATTTCATCTGACCACCTATTTCTGGTTAGGAACTTGTTGGGAGGGTTAATTGCGTAGGGCCCTGTACACAGGATACCAAGGACGCACAACAGCCCAGAATTTGGCTCAAAAATGATGGTATGACCAGATATGAGGTCAAATTCAGGTTGAAAATTGCACAGTGTATGCCTGGCTTTAGGAAACTCATGTAACAGGCCCAGGTCAATGCAACAGTCTCAAAAATGTTAACATGCATGCAACAAAAACATGCTACTTTGTATTTCCCCACAAGGATAATAAAGGAATAATAAAATAAAAATCAATTTGTTAATGGTGGGAAACATTGATTTAGTTTAGTTTGCAAACAGAAACCTTAGGAGTTGATTTTATTATGTCATAAACGGACGGATTGGAACAATCCCGAACGGCCGGTCCATTTCAGGCCGAATCGGCCGGTGGTCAAATTTTTTATTATTATTTTTTATTATTATTATTTATTTTATATGATACGCTACCGTACCGGCCTGTGGCCGGCCGCTCAGCTGCAGCAGAACGCAGCTGTGTGTCTGTGTGTGTGTGTGTTTCAGACTGGGCCAAACCAATACTTCCAATCTTAAGGGGGGATACGAGCGGCCCCTCCCAACTTGGACTGATCCTCGTATTTCCTGATATCCGATTGGCTCAAAGGCGACGATCAAAGAAGTTTACTTTGTTAGGTTTGAGTTTGTGTGAATTCAACAGAGACAGACGGTAAAAATGTCAAACGAAGGAAAGAAGTGAAAGAAATGGGTGGGGCGAAAAATAAGAATGAAAAGAAAAATGTTGGCACAAGAGGCAGCTAAATGTGCCGAATTAGCGGACCTTTTCCGCACTGAAAAGGGTGCTGACACAGGAGCGTCTTGAGGCATTCATGCTAATGTGCACAGAAAAAGAGATCCTAATGACTTTAGACAACGATGGAGTCATAGACAGAGTTGCAGAGTCGAGTAAACTTCTCCAAAGATTGCTGGTGATGTGAGGTAGGACAGTTTTAGGAGGAGCAACAGCAGCAGGAGAGAGGAGGAGGAGAAGAGAGGAATAGGAGCAGCAGCAGGAGAGAGGAAGAGAAGGAGCAGCAGGAGGAGAAGAGCAGGAAACAGACAGGTAGATGGGCAGTGTGCAGGGCTGGGTAGGCAATCATATTAGACATATCAATCAAAGCTTTATTAAGAACACGCACACAAAAATAGAAAAATACAGCACAATGTTACATATTTACATAAAGGATAAAATGCCAATAGTTCCACATTCTAGATAATAACCTGACTGAAGCACAGATTTAATTAGAAAATGTATTATTCTTTGTCATATTTATTACTCATGTTCTTCTCATGCATATGTTATGTAGCTGTACAATCAGTAAGCAGAGGCAGGGTCCAGCAGAGGCAGGGTCCAGCACAGGGAAGCTGAGGCAGGGAGAGTTGAAAGTGAGCACACACACACACACACACACACACACACACACACACACACACACACACACACACACACACACACACACACACACACACACACACACACACACACACACACACACAAAATCTCTATTGTATGGGACTGCATTGTAGTTTTTGAGTATGAGTGGGTGTGAGTATTTGTAACTATTTTATCACTCCGACTGACTGTACACATGACATGCTGGTAGTTCGCAGTATACTGTGTGACTTATGTGTTTGAGATTAGGTTTTGGTTGTGTTCAGTGCAGTGGACTTGCTTATACAACCTGAGGAGGCAGGTGTTATCCTAAAGTTTCTTGAAGGTCTTCAGCGTAATCTGATTGAACAGAGAGCAGGAGGAAGGTTGTTAAGTGTCATTTTTCCTCCAGGTTGGAAATCTGTGCTTGCTTTTCGCCTTCTTTTTCTTCATGTATGCTGTGTTGACAGTGGAGCTGTTTGGGAAACTTGGTCAGTCATAAACACAAGCACAGTACATATATTATTATAAACATATTGTGTTTGTCGTATGTATTTAAAACATTGTTAATATAATGTGTATATTGTTTATATTATTATCATATATTGATTGTTATATCGATCTTTCTCGTGACTAGAGTGTACTCCAGAGTATCCATGTGTTGGCTTGAGTCGCTACTGCCACTTTCAAAACTTTGGCAGTGCCCTCCTGACGCTCTACATACTGTGCACAGGAGACAACTGGAGCGGCATTTTGATGGTAGACAAACTCAAGAACAAGCCCACATCCACAACACAAAAGAAAATTCTAGCACACAATTATAGCTTTGCCTGTGCACTGGCTCTAAAACATGTATTCCTAACGACTGTTATTGCTCCATCAATGTACATAGTGCAGCTGTAAACATTTATAGCAGTTATTCCTGTGGGGAAATTTCTTATCGGCATTCTCCACCAGGGGCATCCAGCATGTTTTTGATGTTAGTGGGGCTTTGGTGAGTACCCAAAGAAAACCCACCCGAGCAAGTGGATGTTTTTAGAAAATAAGTGGGGCTCAGTGGCTCAGTGGTAGAGCGCTTGTCCCTGGTGGTTCGATTCCCGCCTCACAGTTCATACTGTCGATGTGTCCTTGGGCAAGACACTCCTTGATTCCAGTGGTGTTCAGGCTGTAACACTGGTGAATTGAAGCTTAATGTAAGTCGCTTTGAATAAAAGCATCAGCTAAATGAATAAATGTAAACGTAAGTAACGTTCCACAATAGTTTGCAGTTGTGTAAGTTTTCTAATCAAAGTTATCAGTTCAACAACATAAACACTGCTAAAACAGCTTGAAGTGCAATGATGTCATGGTATACCACGTGCCAAGAAATGTATGGCCCTGTCCCTCCAAGTGGTACATGTGTGAAGGATGCCCCAATGCTGCAGTAACGCTCTCAATCAGACTCCATTGAGCCTTTTATTCACATTTCCTCAAGTATGCATCAGACCTGACTTTGCTGGAAAATATTTTTAATTCTACCGTGATTTTTGATGTCTACGTTTTTCATTGATTTGTTAAAGGATACTTTGAGGAGTGCCGACTGGATGATGTAAACTGTTCAACCTACCTGTCCTGGGCTGCCCCACTGTGCCTTATCACCTTTGTTATAATGGTCCAGTTTGTTTTGGTGAACCTTATTGTGGCCGCCATTATACAGGCCCAAGAGGAGAGCAGGGATGTAAGTCCAAAAGCACACATCACATCTACAAGTCAAATGTTTTTATTATTATTATGTTGTATTGTGGTTTAAAAGGTCACAAAAATAACAAGGGACTTGTTTTAAGCCCTGAGTGTAGTCCTCAGTCAGTCTCAAACGTGTACTTCAGGGACATATAATAGAGAGGATAGAGTTTTAAAGATCCAACTTGTTTTGTTGAAAATTCACTTATAACTTGCATAACTAGCCTGTCTTTTATTGGAACAGGAGGTGTATCAGAGGCAGCACGTTGACCAGGAGCCACCAGAATGAATAGAATCAAATATTAATGTCATTCATTCATTCATTAATTCATCCATTTATTTATTATTTTTATTGATCCATTTATTCATTCATTTATTCCTTGATTTGTTAATTTATTCATTTATTCATCAATTCATTCATTTATTAATTCATTCATTTATTCATTCATCCATTTATTCATTTATTCATTCATTCATACATTTATTATTTCATGAATTTATTCATTCATTTATTCATTCATTCATTAATTCATTTATTCATTTGTTCATTAATTTATTCATTGATTCAATTATTCATTCGTTCATTTATTCATTCATTTATTCATTCATTCATTTTAATAAGTTGTTTATAAATTATTTTGTACATATGTTTATGTTTGTAAATATGTTTGAATAATTAAATAATTACTATAATAATCTCTGATCTCTAATTTTCTTCTTTAACACTGTGTTACTTTTAACCACACACCACCTACAGAGCCTAAAAATCATAAATAACAATTTATTACATTATTTTTGATGATTTACATCAAACAAGGAAACTAGCCGCTCTTCTAAAGACTAAGTGCATCTGGTGGGTCAGATACCTTTGACCCGACCTGCCCCATACTGCTCCAGTGGAAACGAGGCTCATGTAACTGAGTTGGAGGGATGTCCAACTCATTTTAGTTCAGGGCCACAGTCTGAGGAAAAGAGAGAGCAGGAAGTGGATCTGAGATCAGTGAGCTGCAGGACAGAACAACACAAGTTTTCCTTCTTTCTGACTGCCATAAGACTCTACCATTAGTCAGTCTGTGGAAGATGAAGAATTCTGCCTTAACTCATTTGAAGAGCCCTAACAACCGAATTTCCATTAAATAAAGTTTAAAGGGGATTGTTACGTAGGCTGACTGGGAAGTGGCTGGACGTTTGTGAATTAAAAGTAATAATGAGCAGAAAACAGAAGCTATAATAAATATCAAAGTGCACAATGTGCAAAAAGTGCAATGGAGGCTGGTGGAGTTCAGTCCTCTCAGCAGCAGAACAAAAAATGTTTATAACATCCGCTTAAATAACTGGGTAAAAACATTAACACTTTTTAAAAGTTATTAACAATAACTATGTTAGAATTCTCTTTGAAATAAGCCAAAAACATAACCCATATTTAAAAACCAATACGATTTACAAACCCTAAAAACCAAAGACTTGTACTCACTGAAACCCCTAAACCATTCAACAACCCACTTTGTTTTCCCTCACATTCCCCTGCCTTGGTCTGACCCGGAACCTTTTAGTGTGTTTTTGTTTCTCTGGGGTCTTTTTGGCCAGAAACCTGGACATATTAAAAGCACATTTAAAACACACTCACTTTTCTCGATACAAGTTCTAATTGTTTCTTCTCTTATTTATACAATCATGTGCGATGTCTTTATTTAAGTGCAACTTTGATTTTGTATAAAGTGATGTGTTCTTTAAAAGTGCTAAGTGTATCTTTAAAGTGCTCAGTGACATGTTCAGTGCGCTGTGCATTTATACATTACGTTAACGACCTGTTACAGGGAATAATAAAGTCATTTTGAGTTTTAAATTAACAGTTATGGATCTTTCAAAAAGTAAATTTGACTTGAAACGTAGACATAAGGCATCCACCCACCCAGTGTGGAACAGGTACCTCTGGTTTGTGCTTGCTCTTTCTAGTCAAACAAAACATTTACAAAATATAACACTATTGATTTGAACTTTTATTGAAAGGTTAAAAGGTTCTGGTGGCTCCAAATGTGAGAAGGTGGTACTTTTGCTCAATGGGTGTCCAGTTTTTAAATTTGTGACATTAAGCAAATTAAGGTCTAAGCAATTACAAAAAAAAGTTACATAATATAAAAGTAAACACATCTATTGTTAAATATATAAATTAATAATAATAATCCATCAAAGTGTTTAAAAATAATCAAAACATTGCAAAAACAAAACTGTTTAAAGTAACATGTTACAACAGGATCAACAGAATGAAAGTTAAGTTTCTAAAAACAAACAACACAATTCTTCAAAGGAACTTTATTTTGTAACAAACAATATGAAGAGAAGGATAGCTCAGAAGAAGTCAGAGTGAACAAAACTGTGGATAAAGGTTGTAAATTAGAGGATCATAGGCTGTCACTTCTCCTGCGCTCCACCAGAGACCTGCTTCAGGAGAAGGGAGGCTGGCTGCAGGGAGCCTTAGGGACATGGCAGGGCCTTTTTTCACACTCGGCAGCCTCTGTGCAGGACCGAACTGGTCACATTGGCCAGCAGTCCCAAAACCTGGTCCCAGGTTGGTGCTTTGTCAATGTGCTGTGACATATCCTGTTGTGTAATATTTTTGATATTATGTGTTTTATTCTTGTATACTTATTTAGTTACTCATTTATGCATGATGAGTTAATGTTGTGTTTTAAGGTTTATAATCAAGGATTTATATATATTATATCTATGAACATATTAATAGGAAAAAGAAAACATAATGATTAGTTTAATGCACACAGGAAAGATCTAGTTAAAGATAAGAGACATGTGTCTGCTCCAGAAGGGGTCAGAAAGTAACTGGGACAAAGTTAAAGGCTCTCGCTGTGAAGAGACGAGAGAGACCACCACAAGAGGCTTCAAACTCACAGATGGATCTCTCACATCAAGTCAACACCGTGTACAGTGTGCTGCAGAAACCTAAAAGCCTGAGGGCACAGCGCCCCCTGCAGGACACACAGAACAACACAGACACACCTTATAAAAGTACAAATGTTATTTCTAAGCTTATTGCCATTTTATTTCAAGGGTTTTTATATTTTAACATTAAGCTTTGTTGTGTAGGAGACCAAATTAAAAAAGCAAATGTCAAATGTAATCTTTATATTAAAAAGTATTTGTTTTCTTTGCTCTGGTATCCTGACCTGTTACCCTCAGTCTTTACTTAGATTGTGCTTTTGTGTTGGTCCCACATGAGTAAAAACCCTGATCTGACTCTGAGTGTGTCGGCAGAGGTTTGTTTAAACTGATGGTTTGTGCCCTCGAGCACTGGTAATCCATCTTTGTAAACGTTATAAAGGATCTTTGAGAAGGATACGACACAGACTCAACATCGATAGAACTAATCAAACCTAAATAAAGAACAAATGAAGACAGAGTTTTAAAGACTCACAGAGGAACCCTAGAGCCCAAACTGAAGAGAGTCATCCTCAAATCTGCACTTGTTTGCATTAAAAAAATCTCATGTATTGTTTATTTTTCCTAGCAAACTTAATTTTTTAGCATTTGTGACATGTTTGTACTTTGGGTACAGCTGTGAACATTGAACATTACATTGAAAAGAGTGCGCTGCCATTGGTCGACACTGGCGTGTCATAAATGCTCCAGGAAGATTAATATCTGCTGAATGTGTCTTTTATTACAGAATAACTGCAACAGAGAAAATGGAGGCAACGTGAAACCCAATAAATTCTGTCAATTCAATAATGTAATGTTTTACAAAGCAGAGATAAATGCAGTATGTGGCTAAGCTAATGCTAAGCTAACTAACTACAGTTTGATATTTTTTAAATAAAAAAGAAGCAGGGGAGGTCCCTCAGCTGCTTTTGGGAGAAAGTGAAATCTGAGACAGGGATGGAAAAAAGAAAATTTTCTATCGTTTTAAATCCAGGTAACTGCTATTTCTATTTTGTCCACTGTGGTCGCAGTGTTTTAGTAATAGTAGAGAACACAACACAACACTGACTCCCAGGACTGAACAGCAGAGGGCAGCAGTGCACCATCTGGTCCCATAAATGGTAAGTTTGTTTTATTCTTTTGTCTTTTGCTGTAAAAATAACTCTGTGACAGAGAAAAGTAGACACAAGGTGTAAAATTCTGCAAAAAAATGACCACTTTCTATTTATTCTCTGAGGAGAATGGGAAACCTGTCTGTTTTTATCTGTATGAAAGGTCAGCGAAAGTGCATAAAGGCTCCTTTAAATACGTTTATGCTAGCAAAACATTAGCTTCAAAGATATATTGTGAGAATGAGTTTGTGAAAACACACACATGATGAACTACGGTAGCTCCACATGGACAAAAGACAATCTCTCGACAGCCAACATTAACCTTTTTGGTCTGTGATTAATGAGATCACTGACATTATAATGTAATTGTACCTCTTTGCACTTTAGACCAAAGAATAACAAGGAGTTGTTGTTATTTATAGGTTTTTATTCTATTCTTTTACTGGTCCACTTCAGATTGTGTTTCCTGAACTAAAAAGTGTTTGAAACTCCTGCTTTGGAATATAGTCTGAAAATAAGATATTTACAATGTATTAACAAATTATTATTTTCACACTGCAAATACCTTATAAATGTGTTAATCCAATTGTAAAGCAATAAGTTATTTAGCTTCTAAGATTAAAATTTACTGTACATTCATTAATAAAAGGTTCTTAATGGGTTGTAAACCATTAACCAGTGTTATATATAAAATTTGCTTTCACTTTTCTTAAGGACTACCTCTAAATAACTTTATACATTAATGTTTTCTAATCCTTATGTAAACCCTTGTAAAGAGGAGATCAATCTGTGACATGTGATCATGCACTGTAAAAACTTTACTGACACACCTTTTTAAAACATTACCAATATCTATAAACTACAAAGGCATATATTTTATTATATTTACTGTATATGTGTTAGAAAGTGTGCCAGTGAAGGTTTTGCAAGTTTTGTCTTAAAAATAAGAAAGTAACAAGTTGAAAAAGAAGAAACACCAGCTTTTAAACATACCTTCTTTAATTCAGAGCTCTCACTTTTGCCGTTATAAAAATGACACACATTTTGTCTTTGGTTTTTCTATTAAAATGTGAGAATGTTGCTGTATATTAAGTTTCTTTGATTGCTTATATATTGACATTTCTGATTTTCAGTGCTGAATATCCTTGTCTTCATTGGACATGCTGAAGGTAATGCACCTTTATTTTCTGTCGATATTCATCTTTGTTTCTTCTTCCTTTGTATTTTAGATGTTGAGTTGAGAAATAATCCAAATGTGTCTCATTTCTACACGGATAAACACTTACCATTGCATGATGAGCGGAGAATACCAGTGTCGGTCTTCAGAGCGGATCGATAAATGTGACTAAACTTGTAACTGTGTCCGGTAAAGTATTCAGATTATTATTCGAACAGATTGTGACGTGAAAAAAACAATCTTTGTGTTGAGTTGAGCTAGAGTCTTGCTTAATCTGTGATGTGTGTTAAGGTTTGTTGTTAAATTTGAGGTAGAGTGACTTTAAATGCCCTTCAGTTGGACTCACTGCAGCTTGAATTGTTTGTATTTATTGGTGCAAGCAGATTTATTAAAACAGTGAATAATTGTTGTATATTTTAAAGATCTTCAGCTGCTACACAAAATAATTTTACTGAACAGTAACACCCTACAGCAGGGTGAACAAACTAGAAATAAAAGTCTGTAACTTGGCTGGTTTGTATTTGGCTCAGAAAAGAAGCGGCTGACTTTGAGTTCAGTTTCTTGGAATATCAGACATATGGCCTTTGAGGAGACTCCAGTGAAAAAACTCTAAAACTCAATTAATTGTCTTTAATTATTATTAAATTAGTAGTTAATGCTTGGCAGATTGAACAGCCAGTATTGGGTCCTTGGGCCTTGGTTTGACCACCACTGCTACAAATATTCAAGAGTCCCACCAAGACACTATAAGGCACTGCAGCAGAGCTTTACATGGATTACAATGAATTGATGATTTACTATAGGTTTTAAATGATTATGTAGTTATTATATTTGCTGATTCTGCTGATTAGGCTTATAGATGATTAAACTGATGGACAGGAGTTTGTGTCGCACTGGAAATGAAAAAAAGGGAATTTTGAAACCTCCATTAAAGCAACAAAATAAACTGTTTCACCATCTCCTAACCTTAGCTTCAGCTGTCACCTGTAGCTCCGCTCCACCTTGGCAGGGGCGCGCAGCATCTCGTGAGCGCGCACCTCCTGGAGCTGCTCAGCTGTGAGTGTTTTCTCCTTAAAACTGTTCACAGATCTGGAGACTATAGAGTTCAGTCAGAAACCAGAATGAACCAGGATCTGACTTTAACTCATGGATGAACACTAACAGAGAGGATCAGGCCCAGGACGACATCACTGCTCCTTGAACTCCAGCACATTCAGTTTTTAAAGTGTGTCACTGCACTTGTTTCATTTTAGGTCAAAAGCCACACATTTCTATGACGTTCAATGACACACTTTATCTCACTCCTCTGTGAGCTGTACTGTAGCTTCAGTTCTGACAAACACACAAACAATTATAAACCTCTACAGAACAATAACCACAAAAGACAAGTATCTAACACGTTTCTGAACAAGAATGATGTTATCTCTCCTTCAGCTTCAAGACGACAATACAGTTCATAGTTGCTCCTTCTTTGTCTCAGTGTCATTTTAGAGTCAAGAAGAAGTAACACATCTATTTCCTTTAGTTCTTACACTGATCTTCAATGTTTTTCTTAGTACTCAATATATCTAACGGAGTAAAGATCAACAGGTTCATATAACAATGATCAGACTGTATTTAGTTGTTTACAATATTTTAGTGCTACAGGTGTCACTTCTACTGCTAACTGCCGACTTACATGTGATGCATATAGTTTAATGATTATTTAAAATGTATTCTATTTTTATTTTATTCTAAACAGGTGTTGCATGATGGGTCGACTGTGAGAAAAGTCTCAAAGTGTGAAAGCTGTGGTTCAGTGTCTGTGTGAGGTAAGTGTGAAAAAGGAAGTGCAGACCAGTTAAACATATCTTCATCAAATGTACCCTCCTCTTCCTCTGTGAGTGCTGTAGATGAAGCCTGTAATTGTCATGATTCATGTCTGTTTTATATTGTTTCCGGTTTGTATCGTATTCAATGGACTTTATTTTGAAATGTCGTGCCCTTGTCTGTGTTCATGCTTGACTTCCTGCCTTGTGTTTTTCCCTCCTGTGTGATTACCTGCTCCGCCCTAATATGTTTCACCTGTCCCTTGTTGTCTGTGTCTATTTATACCTGTTTGTCCCTCCCCTCAGTACCAGGTCATTGTCATTGTCTCTGTCTCCGTCTCTGTCACCGTCACCGTCACCCGTAAGTTTGGTCTGTGTTCCTTTGTCGCCACTTGTGAATTTTCTAGTTCGTGGTTTTGGTATTTTCATTTTCTCTGGAATTTTGCCTGTGTTTTCGGTTCTGGGAGAATTTTGGTTTTTGGATTTTTGTATCGTCTGTTTCTCTTAAAAATAAATTTGGTTTAAACGCTTTTCTTGGAGTTTGGGTTGTTTGCATTGGAGTCTTCCTGTTCCTGAGCCAGCGGTCTTGACAGAATGACCTGGTCAGAACTGAGACTCCGCAGCCCCAGAACTGTCTTCCAGAGTCTTCGTGTCAGCCCCAGAACTGTTTTCCAGAGTCTTCGTGTCAGCCCCAGAACCGTTTTCCAGAGTCTTTGTGTCAGCCCCAGAACTGTTTTCCAGAGTCTTCGTGTCAGCCCCAAAACTGTTTTCCAGAGTCTTCGTGTCAGCCCCAGAACTGTTTTCCAGAGTCTTCGTGTCAGTCCCAGAACTGTTTTCCAGAGTCTTCGTGTCAGCCCCAGAACTGTTTTCCAGAGTCTTCGTGTCAGCCCCAGAACGTTCTCCAGAGTCTTCGTGTCAGCCCCAGAACTGTTTTCCAGAGTCTTCGTGTCCGTCCCAGAACTGTTTTCCAGAGTCTTCGTGTCAGCCCCAGAACTGTTTCCCAGAGTCTTCGTGTCAGCCCCAGAACTGTTTTCCAGAGTCTTCGTGTCAGCCCCAGAACTGTTTTTCCAGAGTCTTCGTGTCAGCCCCAGAACTGTTTTCCAGAGTCTTCGTGTCAGCCCCAGAACTGTTTTTCAGAGTCTTCGTGTCAGCCCCAGAACTGTTTCCAGAGTCTTCGCCCAGCCCACAGAACTGTTTCCAGAGTCTCCGCTTCAGCCCCCAGAACTGTTTCCCGAGTCTTCGCTTCAGCCCCCCAGAACTGTTTCCAGAGTCTTCGCTTTAGCCTCCAGAACTGTTTCCAGAGTCTTCGCTTCAGCCTCCAGAACTGTTTCCAGAGTCTTCGCCCAGCCCCAGAACTGTTTTCAGAGTCTTTGCCTCAGCCCCTAGAGAGTTTTCCTGAGAGTACGTCTCAGCCCCAGAGAGTTTTCCTGAGAGTCGTCTCAGCCCCCAGAGAGTTTCCTGAGAGTACGTCTCAGCCCCAGAGAGTTTTCCTGAGAGTACGTCTCAGCCCCAGAGAGTTTTCCTGAGAGTACGTCTCAGCCCCAGAGAGGCTCACCTCGAGTGGCTCTCCTCGAGTGGCTCACCCCTCGAGTGGCTCACCCCTCGAGTGGCTCACCCCTCGTGTGGCTCATCCCCTCGTCTGGCTCATCCCCTCGTCTGGCTCCTTCCCTCGTCTGGCTCCTTCCCTCGTCTGGCCCCTTTCCTCGTCTGGCCCCTTTCCTCGTCTGGCTCCTTCCCTCGTCTGGCTCCTTCCCTCGTCTGGCTCCTTCCCTCGTCTGGCTCCTTCCCTCGTCTGGCTCCTTCCCTCGTCTGGCTCCTTCCCTCGTCTGGCCCCTTTCCTCGTCTGGCCCCTTTCCTCGTCTGGCCCCTTCCCTCGTCTGGCTCCTTCCCTCGTCTGGCTCCTTCCCTCGTCTGGCTCCTTCCCTCGTCTGGTTCATCCTTCCCTGGTTCGGTTCATCCTTCCGCCTGGTTCATCCTCCGTCTGGTTCATCCTCCGTCTGGTCTGGTTCGTCCTTCGTCTGGTTCACCCTTCCGTCTGGGTCCCTTCGTCTGGTTCGTCGCCGTCTGGTTCGTCCTTCGTCTGGTTCATCGCCGTCCTGGTTCATCCTTCGTCTGGTTCACCCTCCGTCTGGTCTGGTTCATCCTTCGTCTGGTTCATCCTTCGTCTGGTTCACCCTTCGTCTGGTTCACCCTTCGTCTGGTCGCCCATACGGTCCTTCCCAGCCTGACCTCTCCTCGTCTGGTTCATCCCTCGTCTGGTTCATCCCTCGTCTGGTCCTTCCTCGTCTGGTTCATCCCTCGTCTGGTTCACCCCTCGTCTGGTTCTTCCTCGTCTGGTTCATCCCTCGTCTGGTTCATCCCTCGTCTGGTCCTTCCTCGTCTGGTTCATCCCTCGTCTGGTTCATCCCTCGTTTGGTCCTTCCTTGTCTGGTTCATCCTCGTCTGGTTCATCCCTCGTTTGGTCCTTCCTCGTCTGGTTCATCCTCGTCTGGTCGTCCTTACGGTCCTTCCTCGTCTGGCCTCTCCTCGTCTGGTCGTCTCTGTTGTCCTCCCAGCCTGGCCCTTTGTTTTTTTTTTGTTCCTTGTTCTCCCAGCCTGTTCATGAGTTTTTGTTCCTTGTTCTCCCAGCCTGTTCATGAGTTTGTTCCTTGTTCTCCCAGCCTGTTCACGAGTTTTTGTTCCTTGTGCTCCCAACCTGTTCATGAGTTTTTGTTCCTTGTTCTTCCAGCCTGTCCATGAGTTTTTGTTCCTTGTTCTCCCAGCCTGTCCATGAGTTTTGTTCCTTGTTCTCCCAGCATGTCCGGAGTTTTCTGTCGTTGCCCTGTCTGGAGTTTCCTGTCGTTGCCCTGTCTGGAGTTCCCTGTCGTTGCCATGTCTGGAGTTTCCTGTCGTTGCCCTGTCTGGAGTTTCCTGTCGTTGCCCTGTCTGGAGTTTCCTGTTGTTGCCATGTCTGGAGTTTCCTGTCGTGCCATGTCTGGAGTTTTCTGTCATTGCCCTGTCCGGAGTTTTCTGTCGTTGCCCTGTCTGGAGTTTCCTGTCGCTTGCCATGTCTGGAGTTTCCTGTCGTTGCCATGTCTGGAGTTTCCTGTCGTTGCCATGTCTGGAGTTTCCTGTCGTTGCCATGTCTGGAGTTTCCTGTCGTTGCCATGTCTGGAGTTTCCTGTCGTTGCCATGTCCGGAGTTTCCTGTCCCTGCCATGTCCGGAGTTTCCTGTCCCTGCCATGTCCGGAGTTTCCTGTCCCTGCCATGTCCGGAGTTTCCTGTCCCTGCCATGTCCGGAGTTTCCTGTCCCTGCCATGTCCGGAGTTTCCTGTCCCTGCCATGTCCGGAGTTTCCTGTCCCTGCCATGTCCGGAGTTTCCTGTCCCTGTCTCTGTCCGGAGTTTCCTGTCCCTGTCTCTGTCCGGAGTTTCCTGTCCCTGCCATGTCCGGAGTTTCCTGTCCCTACCATGTCCGGAGTTTCCTGTCCCTGCCATGTCCGGAGTTTCCTGTCCCTACCTGGTCCTGAGTCCGTCCTTCTGCAAGTCCCGTCCGTGTGTTCCCATCCCGGCACAAAATTTTCCCCCTTGTGCCTGTTCGGCATATTCCCCTTCCACTAGCGCCACGTCCGGCCGACCAGTTCCGAGGGCGGGCGTGCGCATCTGTAACCCGAGTGCCCGTCCGGCCGACCAGTTCAGAGGCCGGACCCGACTCACCAGTGTACCCGGCGCCCGTCCGGCCGATCAGTATTAGAGGCGGACCCGACTCATCAGACTTCCCGAGTGTTCCGTCCAGCCAGTAGTTAGAGGGCTGGATCCAACACCACGTTTCTCCTGGCGCCCGTCCGCCAACCAGTGTCCAAGGGCCGGACCCGCGCATCAGTTCCCCAAACCTTTCCTGAGTGTGTCCCGTGCCAGTTGTCTAGTGGACTTGTTCCCCTCCGACTGACCCCCCCTCCACCCACCCAGGAAATGTCGAAAGAAAGGATTTTGGGGTTATAGGAGTGTTAGGCCGCCCAGTGGTCGGCCTTTAAGGGGGGGGTACTGTCATGATTCATGTCTGTTTTATATTGTTTCCGGTTTGTATCGTATTCAATGGACTTTATTTTGAAATGTCGTGCCCTTGTCTGTGTTCATGCTTGACTTCCTGCCTTGTGTTTTTCCCTCCTGTGTGATTACCTGCTCCGCCCTAATATGTTTCACCTGTCCCTTGTTGTCTGTGTCTATTTATACCTGTTTGTCCCTCCCCTCAGTACCAGGTCATTGTCATTGTCTCTGTCTCCGTCTCTGTCACCGTCACCGTCACCCGTAAGTTTGGTCTGTGTTCCTTTTGTCGCCACTTGTGAATTTTCTAGTTCGTGGTTTTGGTATTTTCATTTTCTCTGGAATTTTGCCTGTGTTTCGGTTCTGGGAGAATTTTGGTTTTTGGATTTTTGTATGCGTCTGTTTCTCTTAAAAATAAATTTGGTTTAAACGTTTTCTTGGAGTTTGGGTTGTTTGCATTGGAGTCTTCCTGTTCCTGAGCCCGCGGTCTTGACAGTAATGAGCTGGAGTTTGTCAGAGGCAGAGTGACGAGCGCTGGATGTGAGGATGGGACCCTCTCTGGTCTGGACTCTGGGGCTCATCTGTGAGTTTACAACACTTTGACTTTAAACAGGTCAACATCTAAACTTTTGTCAGGCCTTTGTCGACATAAACTCTTTTATAATTCATATTTCAGTCTTCAATGTCGTCTTCTTCAAACACACAAAAGGTAAATAACTATCCTGTTTAATCTTTATTTAGTTCAGTTTCAGATTTTATTTAACATATATATGGCCTTATGTTACAAAACGTTCATAAAGAAGTGGAATTACATATTCTTCAAGCTGTGTTGTTTTATATTAGGCCATGTAACGTACAGTGTTACTTCTGCAGTTGTCATTAAGATGATTGTGTTTTCATGTTTACATCTATAGGACAGGGATATGACACCTGGGCCCATTATGACATCAAGAAATAAACTGTGTTTGTGTTCTTTTATTGTTGCCTGTGACAGAGTTTAAAGAGATTTTCTATATTATTTTTGTCATATTTAAAAATATCATAATGTTAGATGGATTTTTGCCCCAAAAAGTCACTGGTTGTGTTTTGTTGAATCTCTTTGTTGCACTGGATGGAGTCGTGAGGACTTGTGTAGCACTTATCCACAGTTGTCTTTAGTCTGTTCTTAAAACACAGGGCTTACTTTTAAATCTTTGACATGAAGACTTGAGAAACTGTCAACACTCAGTAAATTATAATTTAGAATCCTGTGTTGGTTCTTTTATGTTCTACTTTTGATAAATGTAATGATGAGAAAACAAAAATAAACCTACACCTTTAACTCTGCCATGTTTCTTTTGTAATTTTCTTTTTCTCTTTCTTTGTATACAGTTGTTATACAGTGGCCGTAAAGTGCAAACAAATTAACAAAAGCAAATATCAAAATAACAAATCAGAAAACAAATTTACCCTTTAAACCTATTTAAGGCGTCGTAAACAAGCAGCATAATGCACTACACAGCCCCAGGCCTAATATGGGTAAGCCGCACATCCAATTACTCAGCGGAAACCCCGCTAAACGCACATGTAAGCCATATACACCAACTTCAAACACAGACCAAAAAACAATCATACAAAAGACAACATGTCAAGGTGTGAAGTTCCCCTCCTCAACTCAGATGCTACATTTTTGCGAACAGCTGGCCAATACTTAAGCCTACAAACTCATGCCAGACCTCAATTTAAAGTACAGAAGCTATCGATTACAACGTTACAGTTTCCCTCAATTCTATTGGCACTAATGATTTTAAGGAGGCACGATGTGCTCAGTTCGATCAATCGGCTGCAGAGAATTTGCCGTGCGCAGTGGGGGCCAGCAACCGCTGCATAAAAGAAACAGACGCAGGAGGAAGAATGCAGACTGAAAACACATATAAATACATAGAAGTCTGGTTTAAGTTCTCAATAATGTATTTAATGAACACCATTAGTGATATAAACATGAAATATATAGTATTTACATGACTAAACTGAAATGGAACAGACTAATCTGTCTGTACTAAAACCTCTTGAGTTTTATTCTGCTCCACATTATCGGTTTAAAACTTTGCAGGGATAATGTTAAACATGTTTTATTTACATGTTATGAAGTAAAAAGTTGCAACAGCAGCATTCCAAAGAAACGAAAACTAAAAACTAAAAAAATAATTTAGCTGTGTGCCATCTTCATTTTCTCTTTACTAGTAACACATATTAATATGATAACACTTTTGACAAATCTCCACAAAGTTCCCTTTAAAATGACAAAATTATTCAAATACACCTTATTGTTGCTGAAATATAGTCTTTACTTTATGGGTATGGATTTTTGAGCAGTGTTCTTGAAAATAGGCCTCGGGTTTAAAGGGTTAATAAAACTAAAAACACATCAATAATTCACAGAAACAAGAGTGAGTCAGAAAGAAGAGTCAGAAAACTGCCTGGTTTTCTAACTTGTAATTTTGTTCTCAGTTCTGTTATTTCGGTTTACACTTTATGGCCATCGTAGTATTACTCTAAAGCATTTTTTAAAATTTATATTCTTTACTTTACTTTTGTTTACACAGGTGACCATGTGACTCTGAAGGGTCCTGAACAGTCTGTGTATCTCGGAGACAATCTAACTCTGGTTTGTGTTCAAAATGTTCAGGCAAATTTGGACTTTTACAAAAATGAATTACTTGTTACGGAGGACAAATACCATAAGATACAACAAAATTCTGCCACAGTTGAACTAAAAATGTATTTAGTGGCAAAATCAGATCAGGGTTTTTACTGGTGTGGGACCAAAGACGGACCACAGTCCACAAAGAAAGAACTGAAGTTAACAGGTCAGTATTTTAAGACTTCTGATTTTACACAGCACTTATTTTGTTTCACTAATGACAAATAAATCATAAAAATAATTACCATTTCCATTTTGCCAAAGTCTGCATCCATCTTTGGCTGACTCTGACTTTAACAAATGCCATGTTTTTCTAATATTGTTCTCTCCTCAGGAAAGGGACGCAGAGTCCTTCTGAAAACATCCAGTGACACCATCCCAGAACAGAGCAGTGTGACTCTGAGCTGTGAAGTCCAGGACTTTAAAGGAACGTATAAATGGTTCAGAAGAAACTCAGCATTTGACTCTAAGAGGAAATAATAAAAGAAAACTCAGCTCGTGTCAGTGTCTCAGATGGAGGTGTCTACTGCTGCAGAGGATGGGATGAATATATTGTCACAGAACAAAGTAATGATGTCACTGTTTTAAAAACTGGTGAGTACAGTTATGTTTTTAAATATAGATCTAAAATAAAAATAAAAGTTAAAAAGTAAGGAGTTAAAATAAACTGTGCCTATTCTTGGAACAAAATGAGGGTGTTTCTTTTGAGCTGATATGTCTTCAAATATACATTTATTACATTTATTACTTTTATTACATTTATTACATTTAAAAACAAACAGTTTTAAAAAGTTGGTGTATATTATACTTTTTTTCTGATTTTTTTTTATTCCACTGCTGTTCTTTGTGATTGTTTTGTTTATTAAACTGAAGTATGACATTTATTTGCAAAGATAAAACAATTACAGTTATTATAAAAGGTACTAAATATTATGGCTATATAAGGCACGAGCAGGAGGCATGTCACAGATGTTCTCCGAGTCCCAGAAGGTTCAGAAGGAACTAGCATTTCAGAAATATATTCTGGTGTTATACCATTTAGAGACTTTTAATGTTTTAAAGTCTATTCTCTGAGCAACAGGAAGCCAGTGCAGAGATTTTAAAACTGGACTGATGTGGTCGTACTTCCTGGTTTTGGTTAGAACCCGAGCAGCAGTTCTGAATAAGCTGCAGCTGTCTTAACCCTCGTTTTGAGAGACCAGTGAGCAGCCGTTACAGTAATATAACCTGCTGCAGATAAAAGCATGAATAAGTTTCTCTAAGTCTGCTTTAGACATTATCCCTTTGACTCTGGAAATGTTTTTAAGGTGATAAAATGCTTATGATGTAATGGACTTAATGTGACGTGGAAATTCAAGTCTGAGTTCATAATGACACCTAGATTTCTAACTTGTTTTTTAGATTTTAGAGAAAGAGATTGGAGGTGACTGCTGACACTTTCTCTTTGTTTCTGTTTCCAAAGATGATTATTTCAGTCTTGTCTCAGGGCTGTGCCGACACCTTCTTCTTTACACAGGATCGTAAGCTGTCATCTGTGAGGCGTGAGATGTTTGCTTTTAATAAAGTTTAAGTTGGAAAACACCTGCATATCTCCTCATTACACAATAAGCATACTTCTTACAATTCTCCATAGATGGCCTACCTGGGACTCAAAAGTTAAAAAAATTGCGCACTGGCGGGTGTTGCACATTAGCATTAGTGGCGCACGGTAACAGCGACAACATAAAAACGAACGAACTAAAATAAAACACAATAATTAAATACTCATTAATTATTTTTAAAAGCCACAGGAGCCGCATCAGAGGGATGAAAGAGCCGCATGCTGCTCCAGAGCAGCGTGTTGCCGACCCCTGCACTAGAGTGAAACTGTTTTGATGTAGGTTTCAGAACACAGTTGTAAAAAGCTGGCAGGTGATAATGGAGGACTTTCTTCTCTGTTCAGTGAGACTCAGCTCTTCTGTGTGAACTCTGGTGGAGCTGAGTCTGCGCTCAGAGGAGCAGGTCTCTGTTTTCACCTGCCAGCTGTTTACAACAGTGTTCTGAAACCTACATCAAAACAGGTTCACTCTAGAAGGACAACGACTCCACTAACACTAACGACTCTCACATCAGGAGTCACACTGCCCTAATGACTCTGAGACCAGAACAGCCTGGTCCAATCAGAGTTAGTTTCAGGTCAAAGCCCTCCTCTAGAGATAAAGCTCAGCTCTGTATCAGCTGGACTCAGAAATGGAAAAGATAAAACCTCTTTAGCTTGAAAACTAAGTCCAGATGCATTTGCTTTAACTTTTTCAATATGTTTAAGCTTAACTGAATGATTAGTATTTACTAATATTCTGCTCATCCAATATTAAAAAAGATGAACCTGTGCCGACTCAAGTCCCGTCTATTTATCCCTTCGTCTTCAACCGAAAAATCAGAACAAGTTGGATTTGGACACACCCCTTAATGAGCTTCTTTCTCGTCCTGACACCTGCGTTATGATCGGGAAGATACAGCCCATAAGTATCAAGAACAGCAGAAAGTTTTTGATACATTCCTGATACAAACATTATCCACACAAATTTTAAAATCACCTGCTATGACTATTTGTTCAATTTCTGTGCAGACAAACGAAAGCATTTCAGTAACTCATCAATAAAATCATGACAGTGTTTGTAAAGAACTACATTATAGATGAAGAAAACTTGAACTTCATTTTGAATGACACATATTCAAATGGGGCAGCAGTAGCTCAGTGGGTAGAGCAGCCGTCCTTCAACCGGAAGGTAGGGGTTCGATTCCCACTCTCTTCACAGCTCATACTGTCGTTGTGTCCTTGGGCAAGACACTTAACCCACCTAGTGGCTGTAAAACTGGTAATTACTGTAGAATAATGAAAGTTGCTTTGGATAGAAGCGTCAGCTAAATGAATAAATCTAAATGTAAATAATAAAAACTCCCCAAGTGACAGCTTCTGGATGAGAAAATTATCCCTAAGAAAGGAACATACACCACCTCCTTTTGTTTTCCTGTATTTTTGATACGAATGTAAAATCAGATAGAGTGGATTAAATAAGGACTGCATTTCCTGTCATCTAACCATGCTTCTGTTAAAAACATCAAGCTTATTTGAAGTTATTAAATCATTGAACACTGCAAGTTTCAAGTCTGTTTGAGCAGGACCTGACATTATCTGTTTGAAGGGGATTTGAGTCAGATTTGTCTGTTCAGGTTGAGAACTGGTTAATTTTGACAAAATGTCCTGGCACAACAGAGGCCTCAGTGTCTTAATCACTGATAACAGTCATGATGCTGGTCTGGAGGACGTTAAGAGGGTTTGACATGGGTTTAAAATGAAATTATATTATGTTAAATATTACATTTGATGTTGACAGAACCCACAGTGAGTCTGAATCCAAACTGGTCTGAGATCTTTTCTGGAGACAGTCTCACTCTCAGATGTGAGATTGAGGACAGAGGAAACACTGAGTGGACGTATCAGTGGAGCAGGACCGGTTCAGTCCTACATCAAACAACAAAAGAATATACAATCTCCAGAGTTACTGAGTCTGACAGTGGACACTACAGATGTAGAGGAGAAAGAGCTCCAGATCTCACAACACTGTGGAGCAGAGGGACCAGACTGAACATACTGAGTGAGTCTGGACAACTTTTATGTTCAATATCAAGTAAGTTATTTATATACATTTCCACTCTGATCCACAGAAAAGCCAAAGGCCACAGTGACTGGTGAGACAGAGGTTCAGTCTGGAGGCAGAGTGACTCTGAGCTGCTCTGTGACTCCAGCTTCATCTGGTTGGAAATATTACTGGTTCAGAGACACAGAGTTATTCAAAGGTTCTTCTGATCAACAACAAATAAGTGTCTCAGTGGGAGGAGTGTACTGGTGCAGAGCAGGAAGAGGAGACCCACTTTATTTCACTGAGGACAGTCAGTCCTTCAGACTTAATGCTGTTGGTGAGTTTGTCTGTATCATCTGTAAACATCACTAGAAACATATCAGTCTTTAATATCTTCAAAGCTAAATTAATAAAACATTTATTCATATTGTTCCAGTCTTGTTTGTAACTGTGTTGGTTCTGATCAGTCTCTGACACAGCTGCTGTGTCTCTGGAGCCAAAGTGGCCTGAGATATTCCCAGGAGAGCAGGTCACTCTCAGATGTGAAATACACGGAGCAGACACTGAGTGGACGTATGAATGGAACAAATCTGGTGTGAGCTTTTCTAATAAAGAAGATAAAGTAATGATAATAAGTGCTGCTGCTTCAGGGAACAGTGGCAAATACAGCTGCAGAGGAATAATGAGACATGACCAACATAAAGCAACTGAATGGAGCAGCCAGGTTACATTACATGTGTCCAACAGTAGGTTTCATCTCACATTATTCATTATTACATTATTACACTGACAATTTAAAAACACAATAAGACAAATGATATCTAATGAGTGTTCAAACAGGTAAACTCCAGCCTGTCCTGTCTGTGTCTCCGTCATGGCTGAATCCTGGAGTCTCTGTCTCTCTGAGCTGTGGTGTTAAACAGACGTCTGCAGGATGGACCTTTTACTGGTACAAGGCTGTTCCTCATTCATCAGACTCTTACAGATATGAGCTGCTCCCAGGTCACAGTAATGGGACTGAACAGGACTCCTTCAGCGTTCAGCACCAGACCAACACAGCAGGGTTTGTGTGTAGAGCAGGACGAGGACGTCCTCTGTTTTACTCTGAATACAGTCAGCCCAAGTTTGTCTGGACTAAAGGTAGGATCTTTATTTATTGCTAATCATTCAGAGATATTTAGAAACTGGAAGTGTTTATGTTATTTTCATTCTTCATTATTTATGCACTTGTTGTTTTGCAGATGTTGAGTCCCCAGTGTCTCTCACAGTGAGTCCTGACAGATCACAGCACTTCACGTCTGACAAAGTCTCACTGAGCTGTGAATCCAGCTCCACTAATGGAGAGTGGAGACTGAAAGGCTTTTCTCAGAACGGCCTTTTCTTACAACATTGTAGTTCCTACTGGACAGATAAACCTAAATGTCTAAATGCCAGAGGCCACAGAGAGACCAGTGGAGGCAGAAGAGACAGAGAGACAAGAGGAGGCAAAGGCCACAGAGAGACCAGAGGAGGCAGAGGACACAGACAGACCAGAGGAGGCAGAGGCCACAGAGAGACTAGAGGAGGCAGAGGACACAGACAGACCAGAAAAGGCAGATGCCTCAGAGAGAACAGAGTAGGCAGTGGCCAGATAGAGACCAGAGAAGGCAGAGGCCACAGAGAGACCAGGGAGGCAGAGGAGGCAGACAGACCAGAAAAGGCAGATGCCTCAGAGAGACCAGAGTAGGCAGTGGCCAAATAGAGACCAGAGAAGGCAGAGGCCACAGAGAGACCAGACGAGGCTGAGGCCACAGAGAGACCAGAGGAGGCAGAGAGAGAGAGAGAGACCAAAAGAGGCAGTAAGAGCAGAGGAGGCAGAGGAGGCAGAGAGACCAGAGGAGGCAGAGGCCACAGAGTGACTAGAGGAGGCAGAGGAGACAAAGAGACCCGAGGAGGCATATGCCAGAGAGAGACCAGAGGAGGCAGAGGCAATAGAGAGACCAGTGGAGGCAGAGAGACCAGAGGGGGCATAGGAGGCAGACAGACAAGAGAAGGCAGCGGCCACAGAGAGACCAGAGGAGGCAGAGGCCACAGAGAGACCAGAGGAGGCAAAGGAGTCTGAGAGAGCAGAGGAGGCAGAGGCCACAGTGAGACCAGAGGGGCAGAGGCCACCGAGAGTTCAGAGAAGGCAGAAAGACAGAGAGACCAGAGGAGGCAGAGGCCACAGAGAGACTAGCGGAGGCAGAGGTAATAGAGAGACCAATGGAGGCAGAGAGACCAGAGGGGGCATAAGAGGCAGACAGACAAGAGAAGGCAGCGGCCACAGTGAGACCAGAGGGGGCAGAGGCCACCGAGAGTTCAGAGGAGGCAGAAAGACAGAGAGACCAGAGGAGGCAGAGAGACAAGAGGATGCAGAGGAGGCAGAGAGAGCAGAGGAGAACGAGGCCACAGAGAGACCAGAGGAGGCAGAGGAATAGAGAGACAAAAGGAGGCAGAGACCACAGAGAGACCAGAAGAGGCAGAGGCCACAGAGAGACAAGAGGAGGCAGAAGAGACAGAGAAACCAGAGGAGGCAGAGGCCACAGAGAATCCAAAAGAGACATAGGCCACAGAGAGACCAGAGGATTGCAGAGGTCACAGAGAGACCAGTGGAGGTAGAGAGAGAGCAGAGGAGGCAGAGAAGGCAGAGAGACCAGTGGAGGCAGAGGACACAAAGAGACCAGAGGAGGCAGAGGCCACAGAGTGACTAGAGGAGGCAGAGGAGACAAAGAGACCAGAGGAGGCAGAGGCCACAGAGAGACGAGAGGAGGCAGAGGCAATAGAGAGACCAGTGGAGGCAGAGAGACCAGAGGGGACAGAGGAGACAGAGAGAAAAGAGAAGGCAGAGGCCACAGAGAGAACAGAGGAGGCAGAGGCCACAGAGAGACCAGAGGAGGCAGAGGAGTCAGAGAGACAAGAGGAGGCAGAGGAGACAGAGAGACCAGAGGAGGCAGAGGCCACAGAGAGACGAGAGGAAGCAGAGGAGGCAGAGGAGGCAGAGAGACCAGAGGAGGCAGAGGCCACAAATAGATATGAGGAGGCAGACAGTCCAGAGGAGGCAGAGGCAATATAGAGACCAGTGGAGTCAGAGAGACCAGATGGGGCATAGGAGGCAGACAGACAATAGAAGGCAGAGGCCAGAGAGAGACCAGAGGAGGCAGAGGCCACAGAGAGACCAGAGGAGGCAGAGGAGGCAGAGAGACCAGAGAAGGCAGAGGCCACCAAGAGTTCAGAGGAGGCAGAAAGACAGAGAGACAAGAGGAGGCAAAGGCCACAGAGAGACCAGAAGATGCAGAGGCCACAGAGAGACCAGAGGAGGCAGAGGAATAGAGAGACAAGAGGAGGCAGAGGCCACAGAGAGACCAGAAGATGCAGAGGCCACAAAGAGACGAAAGGAGGCAGAGGAGACAGAGAGACCAGTGGAGGCAGAGGCCACACAGAGACCAGAGGAGGCAGAGTTCACAGAGAGACCAGAGGAGGCAGAGGCCGCAGAGAGACCAGAGGAGGCATAGGCCACAGAGAGACCAGAGGATTGCAGAGGTCACAGAGAGACCAGTGGAGGTAGAGAGAGCAGAGGAGGCAGAGAAGGCAGAGAGACCAGTGGAGGCAGGGGAGACAGAGAGAGCAGAGGAGGCAGAGGCCACAGAGAGACCAGAGGAGGCAAAGGCAATAGAGAGACCAGTAGAGACAGAGAGACCAGAGGGGCAGAGGAGGCAGAGAGACAAGAGAAGACAGAGGCCACAGAGAGACCAGAGGAGGCAGAGGCCACAGAGAATCCAGAGGAGGCAGAGGAGGCAGAGAGACCAGAGGAGGCAGACGAGACAGAGAGACGAGAGAAAGCAGGGGAGGCAGAGAGTCTAGAGGAGGCAGAGGCCATGAGAGAATCCAGAGGAGGCATAGGCCACAGAGAGACTAGAGGATTGCAGAGGTCACAGAGAGACCAGTGGAGGTAGAGAGAGCAGAGAGACCAGTGGAGGCAGGGGAGAGAGAGAGAGCAGAGGAGGCAGAGGCCACAGAGAGACGAGA
Source organism: Neodontobutis hainanensis (assembly GCA_024349245.1). Classification (NCBI taxonomy): domain Eukaryota; kingdom Metazoa; phylum Chordata; class Actinopteri; order Gobiiformes; family Odontobutidae; genus Neodontobutis; species Neodontobutis hainanensis. The sequence continues at coordinate 25,354 of JALDNG010001085.1, read as the reverse complement.
GGAAGCAGAGGAGGCAGAGGCCACAGAGAGACGAGAGGAAGCAGAGGAGGAAGAGGAGGCAGAGAGACCAGAGGAGGCAGAGGCCACAAATAGATCAGAGGAGGCATACAGTCCAGAGGAGGCAGAAGCAATAGAGAGACCAGTGGAATCAGAGAGACCAGATGGGGCATAGGAGGCAGACAGACAATAGAAGGCAGAGGCCAGAGAGAGACCAGAGGAGGCAGAGGCCAGAGAGAGACCAGAGGAGGCAGAGGAGGCAGAGAGACAAGAGGAGGCAGAGACCACCAAGAGTTCAGAAGAGGCAGAAAGACAGAGAGACAAGAGGAGGCAAAGGCCACAGAGAGACTAGAGGATGCAGAGAAGGCAGAGAGTCCAGAGGAGACAGAGGACACAGAGAGACCAGAGGAGGTAGAGGAAAAGAGAGACAAGAGGAGGCAGAGGCCACAGAGAGACCATAAGATGCAGAGGCCACAGAGAGACCAGAGGAGGCAGAGGAATAGAGAGACAAGAGGAGGCAGAGGCCACAGAGAGACCAGAAGATGCAGAGGCCACAGAGAGATGAAAGGAGGCAGAGGAGACAGAGAGACCAGTGGAGGCATAGTCCATGAGAGAATCCAGAGGAGGCATAGGCCACAGAGAGACCAGAGGATTGCAGAGGTCACAGAGAGACCAGTGGAGGTAGAGAGATCAGAGGAGGCAGAGAAGGCAGAGAGACCAGTGGAGGCAGGGGAGACAGAGAGAGCAGAGGAGGAAGAGGCCACAGAGAGACGAGAGGAAGCAGAGGAGGCAGAGAGACCAGAGGAGGCAGAGGCAACAGAGAGACCAGAGGAGGCACAGGCAATAGAGAGACCAGTAGAGATTGAGAGACCAGAGGGGCAGAGGAGGCAGAGAGACAAGAGAAGTCAGAGGCCACAGAGAGACCAGAGGAGGCAGAGGCCACATAGAGACCAGAGGAGGCAGAGGAGGCAGAGAGACCAGAGGAGGCAGACGAGACAGAGAGACGAGGAAGCAGGGGAGGCAGAGACTCTAGAGGAGGAAGTGTCACAGAAAGACTAGAGGAGGCAGAGAGTCCAGAGGAGGCAGAGGCCACACGGTGACTAGAGGAGGCAGAAAGACAGAGAGACAAGAGGAGGCAAAAGCCACAGAGAGACTAGAGGATGCAGAGAAGGCAGAGAGTCCAGAGGAGACAGAGGCTATAGAGAGACCAGATGAGGCAGAGGTCACAGACAGACCAGAGGAGGCAGAGGAGGCAGAGAGACCAGAAAAGGCAAATGCCACAGAGAGACAAGTGGAGGCAGCGGCCACAGAGAGAGCAGAGAAGGCAGAGGCTTCAGAGAGACCAGAGGATGCAGAGGCCACAGAGAGACCAGATGAGGCAGAGAGACAGAGAGACCAGAGGAGGCATAGGCCACAGAGAGACCAGAGGAGGCAGAGGCAATAGAGAGACCAGTGGAGGCAAAGGAAGCAGAGAGACCAGAGGAGGCAGAGGCCACAGAGAGACCAGATGAGGCAGAGAGACAGAGAGACCAGAGGAGGAAGTTAAAGCAGAGGAGGCAGAGATGGCAGAGAGACCAAAGGAGGCAGAGGCCACACAGTGACTAGAGGAGGCAGAGGAGACAAAAAGACCAGAGGAGGCAGAGGCCACAGAGAGACCAGTGGAGGCAGAGGACACAGAGAGACGAGAGGAAGCAGGGGAGGTAGAGAGACTAGAGGAGACAGAGGCCACACAAAGACCAGAGGAGACAGAGAATCCAGAGGAGGCAGAGGCCACAGAGAGACCAGAAGAGGCAGAGGCCACAGAGAGACCAGAAGAGGCAGAGAGACCAGAAAAGGCAGATGCCACAGAGAGACCAGAGGAGGCAGTGGCCACAGAGAGACCAGAGAAGGCAGAGGCCACAGAGAGACCACAATAGGCAGAGGCCACAGAGAGACCAATGGAGGTAGAGAGAGCAGAGGAGGCAGAGAAGGCAGAGAGACCAGTAGAGGCAGGGGAGACAGAGAGAGCAGTTTAGGCAGAGGCCACAGAGAGACGAGAGGAAGCAGAGGAGGCAGAGAGACCAGACGAGGCAGTTAGAGGAGAGGAGGCAGAGGAGACAGAGAGACCAAAGGAGGCAGAGCCCACAGAGTGACTAGAGGAGGCAGAGGAGACAAAGAGACCAGAGGAGGCAGAGGCCACAGAGTGACCAGAGGAGGCAGAGGCAATTGAGAGACCAGTGGAGGCAGAGAGCAGAGGGAGCAGAGGAGGCAGAGAGACCATAGAAGGCAGAGGCCACAAAAGACCAGAGGAGGCAGAGAGTCCAGAGGAGGCAGAGGCCAATGAGAGGCCAGAGGAGGTAGAGGCCACAGAGAGACCAGAGGAGGCAGAGGCCACAGAAAGACCAGAGGAGGCAGAGGCCACAGAGAGACCAGAGGAGGCAGTTAGAGCAGCGGAGGCAGACAGACCAGAGGAGGCAGAGGCCACCAAGAGACCAGAGGAGGCAGAGAGTCAAGAGGAGGCAGAGGCCACAGAGTGACTAGAGGAGGCAGAGGCAAAAAGAGAGCAGTGGAGGCAGAGAGACTAGAGGAGGCAGAGGAGGCAGAGAGTCAAGAGAAGGCAGAGGCCACAGAGAGACCAGAGGAGGCAGAGGCCACAGAGAGACGAGAGGAGGCAGAGGAGATAGAGAGAGCAGAAGAGGAAGAGGCCACAGTTAGACCAGAGGGGAAGAGGCCACCGAGAGTTCAGTTGAGGCAGAAAGACAGAGAGCCCAGAGGAGGCAGAGAGACGAGAGGATGCAGAGGAGGCAGAGAGACCAAAGGAGACAGAGGCCACAGAGAGACCAGAGGAGTTATAGGAATAGAGAGTCCACAGGAGGCAGAGGCCACAGAGAGGCTAGAGGAGGTAGAGGCCACAGAGAGACCAGAGGAGGCAGAAGCCACAAAAGACCAGAGGAGGCAGAGGCCACAGAGAGACCAGAAGAGGCAGAGGAGGCAGAGAGACCAGAAAAGGCAGATGCCACAGAGAGACCAGAGGAGGCAGCGGCCACAGAGAGACCAGAGGAGGCAGTTAGAGCAGCGGAGGCAGAGAGACCAGAGGAGGCAGAGGCCACAGAGAGACCAGAGGAGGCAGAGAGTCCAGAGGAGGCAGAGGCCACAGAGTGACTAGAGGAGGCATAGGAGACAAAGAGACCAGAGGAGTCAGAGGCCACAGACAGACCAGAGGAGGCAGAGGCAATAGAGAGACTAGTGGAGGCAGAGAGACTAGAGAGGCCAGAGGAGGCAGAGGCCACAGAGAGACCAGAGGAGGCAGAGGCCACAGAGAGACCAGAGGAGGCAGAGGAGATATAGAGCGCAGAAGAGGCAAAGGCCACAGTTAGACCAGAGGGGAAGAGGCCACCGAGAGTTCAGAGGAGGCAGAAAGACAGAGAACCCAGAGGAGATAGAGGAATAGAGAGACAAGAGGAGGCAGAGGCCACAGAGAGACCAGAGGAAGCAGAGGTCACAGAGTGACCAGAGGAGGCAGAGAGTCCAGAGGAGTCAGAGGCCACAGAGAGACCAGAGGAGGCAGAGGAGGCAGAGAGACCAGAGGAGGCAGAGGCCAGAGAGAGACCAGTAAAGGCAGAGGCCACAGAGAGACAAGAGGAGGCAGAGAAGGCAGAGAGACTAGAGCAGGCAGAGGCCGCAGAGAGACCAGAGGAGGAAGAGGCGACAGAGAGTCTAGAGGAGACAGATAAGTCAGAGAGACTAGTGGAGGTAGAGGCCAGAGAGAGAGCAGAGGAGACAGAGGCCACAGAGAGACGAGTGGAGTCAAAGGCCACTGAGAGACCAGTGGAGGCATAGGAGACAGAGAGACCAGAGGAGACAGAGGCCACAGAGAGACGAGAGGAGGCAGGGGAGACAGAGAAAGCAGAGGAGGCAGAGGCCACAGAGAGACGAGAGGAAGCAGAGGAGGCAGAGAGACGAGATGAGGCAGAGGCAACAGAGAGACCAGAGGAGGCACAGGCAATAGAGAGACCAGTAGAAACAGAGAGACCAGAGGGGCAGAGGAGACAGAGAGACAAGAGAAGACAGAGGCCACAGAGAGACCAGAGGAGGCAGAGGCCACAGAGAGACCAGAGGAGGCAGAGGAGGCAGAGAGACCAGAGGAGGCAGACGAGACATAGAGACGAGGATGCATGGGAGGCAGAGAGTCTAGAGGAGGCAGAGGCCACAGAAAGACTAGAGGAGGCAGAGAGTCCAGAGGAGGCAGAGGCCACAGAGAGACCAGAAGAGGCAGAGGTCACAGAGTGACTAGAGGAGGCAGAGGAGACAAAGAGACCAGAGGAGGCAGAGGCAATTGAGAGACCAGTGGAGGCAGAGAGCAGAGGGAGCAGAGGAGGCAGAGAGACCAGAGGAGGCAGAGGCCACAAAAGACCAGAGGAGGCAGAGAGTCCAGAGGAGGCAGAGGCCACAGAGAGGCCAGAGCAGATAGAGGCCACAGAGGAACCAGAGGAGGCAGAGGCCACAGATAGACCAAAGGAGGCAGAGGCCAAAGAGAGACAAGAGGAGGCAGTTACAGCAGCGGAGGCAGAGAGACCAGAGGAGGCAGAGGCCACAAAGAGACCAGAGGAGGCAGAGAGTCCAGAGGAGGCAGAGGCCACAGAGTGACTAGAGGAGGCAGAGGCAAAAAAGAGAGCAGTGGAGGCAGAGAGACTAGAGGGGTCAGAGGAGGCAGAGAGTCAAGAGAAGGCAGAGGCCACAGAGAGACCAGAGGAGGCAGAGGCCACAGAGACGAGAGGAGGCAGAGGAGATAGAGAGAGCAGAAGAGGAAGAGGCCACAATAGACCAGAGGGGAAGAGGCCACCGAGAGTTCAGAGGAGGCAGAAAGACAGAGAGCCAAGAGGAGGCAGAGAGACGAGAGGATGCAGAGGAGGCAGAGAGACCAAAGGAGACAGAGGCCACAGAGAGACCAGAGGAGATAGAGGAATAGAGAGTCCAGAGGAGGCAGAGGCCACAGAGAGGCTAGAGGAGGTAGAGGCCAAAGAGAGACCAGAGGAGGCAGAGGCCACAAAAAGACCAGAGGAGGCAGAGGCCACAGAGAGACCAGAGGAGGCAGAGGAGGCAGAGAGACCAGAAAAGGCAGATGCCACAGAGAGACCAGAGGGGCAGCGGCCACAGAGAGACCAGAGGAGGCAGTTAGAGCAGCGGAGGCAGAGAGACCAAAGGAGGCAGATGCCAAAGAGAGACCAGAGGAGGCAGAGAGTCCAGAGGAGGCAGAGGCCACAGAGTGACTAGAGGAGGCAGAGGAGAGAAAGAGACCAGAAGAGTCAGAGGCCACAGACAGTCCAGAGGAGGCAGAGGCAATAGAGACACTAGTGGAGGCAGAGAGACTAGAGAGGCCAGAGGAGGCAGAGGCCACAGAGAGACCAGGGAGGCAGAGGAGATATATAGCGCAGAAGAGGCAAAGGCCACAGTTAGACCATAGGGGAAGAGGCCACCGAGAGTTCAGAGGGGCAGAAAGACAGAAAGACCAGAGGAGATAGAGGAATAGAGAGACAAGAGGAGGCAGAGGCCACAGAGAGACCAGAGGAGGCAGAGGCTACAGAGATAAAAGAGGAGGCAGAGGAGACAGAGAGACCAGAGGAGGCAGAGGCCACAGAGAATCCAGAGGAGGCATAGGCCACAGAGAGACCAGAGGAGGCAGAGGAGGCAGAGAGACCAGAGGAGGCAGAGGCCAGAGAGAGACCAGAGGAGGCATAAGTGACAGAGAGACCAGTGGAGACAGAGGCCACAGAGAGTCCAGTAAAGGCAGAGGCCACAGAGAGACAAGAGGAGGCAGAGAAGGCATAGAGAATAGAGGAGGCAGATGCCACAGAGAGACCAGAGGAGGAAGAGGCGACAGAGAGACTAGAGGAGACAGATAAGTCAGAGAGACTAGTGGAGCTAGAGGCCAGAGAGAGAGCAGAGGAGGCAGAGGCCACAGAGAGACGAGTGGAGGCATAGAAGACAGAGAGACCAGAGGAGGCAGAGGCCACAGAGAATCCAGAGGAGGCATAGGCCAAAGAGAGACCAGAGGAGGCAGAGTTCACAGAGAGACCAGTGGAGGTAGAGAGACCAGAGGAGGCAGAGAAGGCAGAGAGACCAGTGGAGGCAGGCGACACAGAGAGACGAGAGGAGGCAGAGGCCACAGAGAGATCAGACGAGGCAAAGTTCACAGAGAGACCAGAGGAGGCCGAGGCCGCAGAGAGACCAGAGGAGGCATAGGCAACAGAGTAACCAGAGGAGGCAATGGGGCAGAGAGACCAGAGAAGCCAGAGGCCACCGAGAGTTCAGAGGAGGCAACGGGGCAGGAGACTATAGGAAGCAGAGGCCACATAAAGACCAGAGGAGGCAGAGAGTCCAGATGAGTCAGAAGCCACAGAGAGAGCAGAGAGGGCAGAGGAGGCAGAGAGACCAGAGGAGGCAGAGGCCAGAGAGAGACTAGAGGAGGAATAAGTCACAGAGAGTCCAGTAAAGGCAGAGGCCATAGAGAAACTAAAGCAGGCAGAGAAGGCAGAGAGATTAGAGGAGGCAGAGGCCACAGAGAGACCAGAGGAGGGAGAGGCGACAGAGAGACTAGAGGAGACAGATAAGTCAGAGAGACTAGTGGAGGAAGAGGCCAGAGAAAGAGCAGAGGAGGCAGAGGCCACAGAGAGACGAGTGGAGTCAAAGGCCACTGAGAGACCAGTGGAGGCATAGGAGACAGAGAGACCAGAAGAGGCAGAGGCCACAGAGAGACCAGAGGAGGCAGAGGACACAGACAGACCAGAGGAGGCAGAGGAGGTAGAGAGACCAGAGGAAGCAGATTAGGCAGAGAGACCAGAGGAGGCAGAGGCCACAGAAAGACCAGAGGAGGCAGAGAGTCCAGAGGAGGCAGAGGCCATAGAGAGACCAGAGGAGGCAGAGGAGGCAGAGAGAAAAGAAAAGGCAGATGACACAGAGAGACCAGGGGAGGCAGCGGCCACAGAGATATCAGAGAAGGCAGAGGCCACAGAGAGACCAGAGGAGGCAGAGGCCAGAGAGACCAGAGGAGGCAGAGGCCGCAGAGAGACCAGAGGAGGCATAGGCCACAGAGAGACCAGAGGATTGCAGAGGTCACAGAGAGACCAGTGGAGGTAGAGAGAGCAGAGGAGGCAGAGAAGGCAGAGAGACCAGTGGAGGCAGGGGAGACAGAGAGAGCAGAGGAGGCAGAGGCCACAGAGAGACCAGAGGAGGCACAGGCAATAGAGACCAGTAGAGACAGAGAGACCAGAGGGGCAGAGGAGGCAGAGAGACAAGAGAAGACAGAGGCCACAGAGAGACCAGAGGAGGCAGAGGCCACAGAGAATCCAGAGGAGGCAGAGGAGGCAGAGAGACCAGAGGAGGCAGACGAGACAGAGAGACGAGAGAAAGCAGGGGAGGCAGAGAGTCTAGAGGAGGCAGAGGCCATGAGAGAATCCAGAGGAGGCATAGGCCACAGAGAGACTAGAGGATTGCAGAGGTCACAGAGAGACCAGTGGAGGTAGAGAGAGCAGAGGAGGCAGAGAAGGCAGAGAGACCAGTGGAGGCAGGGGAGAGAGAGAGAGCAGAGGAGGCAGAGGCCACAGAGAGACGAGAGGAAGCAGAGGAGGCAGAGAGACCAGAGGAGGCAGAGGAGACAGAGAGACCAGAGGAGGCAGAGGCCACAGAGAGACGAGAGGAAGCAGAGGAGGAAGAGGAGGCAGAGAGACCAGAGGAGGCAGAGGCCACAAATAGATAGGAGACTCCATTACCCGCAATGTTAGACTCGAGACGCCAGCCATTGTCCACTGTTTACCGGGGGCCAGAGCTTCCGACATAGAGGCTAATCTTAGGGTGCTGACATCACACAGGGAGGGAGAGTTTCCTCAGACACATACTGGCACTACATACAAGCAGATAGTTATTCATGTCGGCACCAATAATGTGAGAATGAGGCAGTCAGAGGTAACCAAAGATAGCCTAGCCAGGACTCTTGAACTAGGGAACAAGATGAGTCGGCATCGATTAATTGTCTCTGGCCCCCCCCCCGTAAGGGGTAGTGATGAACAGTATAGCAGATTAGTTTCCATGAACCGGTGGCTGGCCCGGCATTGTAGTCAGAAAGGTTATGGTTTCGTGGATAACTGGCCTTCTTTCTGGGGCCGCCCAGGCCTGCTGAGGGCAGACGGCCTGCATCCTACTGGACATGGTGCTGCCATTTTGTCTAGTAATATAGACAGGTGCATTCGGTGCATTTGACACAAGGAATCTCAGCAGGTCGCAGGAATTAGAGAACCTGCTAGTCATGATAGTGCGGGTGTGGAACTGGATAATGTAGAAGCTTTTAGTTGTCTGGTTAGGCGTGTTATCCTTATGTCTACTGCCTAAATCTGTTATTTAGTCCTCAAACACATCTGAAAACTCACAGAGTCAGTGACCCAAAAGCATCCTGTCCTCATGTTATTATAACTCAGAGGCAATCTTTTAAACCAAGCAGAACTGTTAGAGCTCGACAACTTTTTCCTGTCGCTATCTCTCCACTGGACCAGCCTTCAAATGTCTGCTCTACATCAAGACTGAAGATCGGTCTCCTGAATGTGCGGTCTCTATCCTCCAAAGCACTCCTAATTAATGATCTTATTGCTTCTCATAGCTTGGATTTACTTTGTCTTTGTGAAACGTGGCTTAGGCCAAATGTTTTTCTGCCACTAAATGAAGCCTCTCCCCCTGATTATGCGTATGCACAGGTAGGTCGCACGTCGAAACTTGGTGGTGGTGTTGCAGCCATTTATAAAGCTGCATTTTGCTTTACAGGTACATCATCACAGCCGAAATTTAACTCTTTCAAGTGTTACTCATTAAACATATTTCTTCTCAAATAAACAGAAGGAAGCCATTTTATTTAGCTGTAATCTATCGCCCTCCGGGTCCCTACTCTTCTTTCTTGGATGAGTTTGGAGTTTTCCTCTCGGACTTAATAACCCATGCTGATAACATCCTTCTAGTTGGAGACTTTAATATTCATCTAAATAAGGAGTGTGATCCTCTGGCCAGAGCATTTCAATCACTGCTTGCGACCATGTCTTTCAACCAGTTTGTTCATGAGCCCACACACATTAGTGGAAACTATCTTGATCTTGTTTTGGCTCGGGAATAGATGTCTCCAATCTCTTTGTCTCCTCTCTTTCATCTGCTGTCTCAGATCACTCACTGGTAGAGTTCGAGATAAGTTACACATTTCCCTCAAATTCAGACAAATGCGTAGTGTCTACACGGAATTTTAGCGCAGCTGCAATGGAAATGATTGCCACACGGCTGACAGATGTTCTTCCTAATTTAACTCCAACTGGAAACTCAGTAGAGGCCTACACAGAGGAGGTCCATGCTACCCTCTCAGCCATCACCGACTCAGTGGCACCCCTCAGGACAAAGCCCAGACCAACCAGACGACCTACGCCATGGTATAATGAGGAAACGCGGGCTTTGAAACAGGCCTGCAGGAGTTTTGAACGCAAATGGCGCAAGTCAAAAACAAATCTAAATTATCAAAAGTGGTGTTTGTGTGTAAACACCTATAAGCACGCCTCAGCACTGCAAAGACTACCTATTTTTCATCTCTTATAAGAGAAAACCGCATAACCCCAGGTTTCTCTTTGGAATAGTTGCTAAACTTATCCAACCAAAAACAACTGAAGACTCCTCTCCCTTTAGTGCACAAGACTTTTTAGATTTCTTTAATCATAAAATTGAAGATATCAGGGATAATATTTTGTTTTTGTCTTCTTTGGCTCGGGTCCCATTCACTTGGATCCACCGATCTCTCGTCTCTCAGTCTTAGATTCTGTTTCCTTGATGAGCTGACAAAGGTGGTTTCTTCATGTAAAGCAACTACGTGTCTCCTGGATATCCTGCCAGCAAAACAGCTTAAAGAACTGTGGCCCTATGTGGGGCAAATTATATTAAACATTATAAACTTGTCCCTGTCTACTGGCACCGTTCCTTCCCTTTTCAAACAGGCTGTGGTCAAACCCCTGCTCAAAAAACCTACTTTGGATCCTGGATGCCTAAATAATTTCCGTCCTGTCTCCAATTTACCTTTTCTATCTAAAGTCCTCGAAAAAGTTGTGCTAAAACAACTTACTCTATATCTATCAGAAAATGACCTCCTCGAGCCGTTTCAGTCTGCATTTAGGGCCTCTTATTCCACTGAAACAGCTTTAGTTAAAGTGACAAATGATCTCCTCCTTCAGATGGACGAGGACTCATCGGCTCTACTGTTATTGCTGGATCTCAGTGCTGCATTTGATACGATTGATCATGCAGTGCTAATCAACAGACTTAAAGATGTTTTTGGCATCTCTGGCTCTGCTCTTTCTTGGTTAGAATCCTATCTGTGTGATAGGTCTCATTTTGTCTCTTTTAATAAATCCTTCTCCTCCACGGCACCAGTGAAGTTCGGTGTGCCACAAGGGTCTGTGCTCGGTCCCATACTTTTTTCACTATATGTTACACCATTGGGACAAATCATCAGAAGTTATGGAGTGAACTTCCACTGTTACGCCGATGATACACAGCTGTATCTACCAATAAAAGCAAATAATACTACTGACATCATGCGTCTAGAGGCCTGCCTCGTTTCAATTAAAACATGGATGTCTCAAAACTTCCTCCATTTGACGCGGATAAAACAGAGCTCTTGTTAATTGGTCCTGCCAGTCATCGGCACAAGTTCAACAATCTTACTGTCTCAATCAACAACTGTGTGTTGGAGCACGGAAAAACTGCGAGGAACCTCGGTGTAATTTTTGACCCCACACTATCTCTGCAGCAGCATATTAGTGAGGTCACTAAATTGGGCTTTTTCACTTGCGGAATATCTCACAAATTCGCTCCTGCCTCTCTTTAGCTGATGCTGAAATTCTCATTCATGCATTTGTCACATCCAGGCTGGACTACTGTAATGCGTTATTCTCTGGACTGCCGAAGAAAAGTACTCACAGTCTACAAATGGTCCAAAATACAGCCGCCAGACTTTTAACAAAGACCAGGAAGTTTGATCACATTACTCGGTCCTGGCTTCATTACACTGGCTTCCTATTCATGTTAGAGCTGATTTCAAAGTTCTCTTGTTAACATATAAAATCCTTTGTGGACGCGCGCCCTCTTACCTATCTGACCTTATCACCTGGTATACTCCAGCTCGTACCCTTTCGCTCTCAGGACGCTGGCCTCCTTCAACTTCCTCGAATAAAGAAGAAGTCTGCTGGCTACAGAGCCTTTTCTTATAGAGCCCCATTTTTGTGGAATGGGCTCGGTGGAAGTGCGGCGATCTGACTCTGTTGAGATTTTCAAAAGCAAACTCAAAACTTACTTATTTCACCAAACGTATGGAGACTGATTGATCATAGGGTTAGGTTTACACTGGTTGTAGCTGTAGGTACACACTCAACCGCTGATATTATTATTACATCTGCCTATTATCAGTAGTATTTAGCACTTTTGTTTTTCTCCTTTCTACCTCCTCCTAGGGTGGACGCAAACCTCTGATCTGCTGGGTGATGTGTACTGCCCCACCCCCCCCTGACTCTGCTCCAGTGTGAGGACCCACAGCTCATCTTTCATCTACCTTGAAAATGGCTGAGGTCCCATCCACCTTACATACACAGACAGAGTGGACACTGGACGCTGTCAACATAAATGTTTTTGTGAATATGTTTTGTATTTTTATGTATTTTTTTCAACTGTCCTGGACACATTCTTGCACGGCCTGTCCGTCCTGGGAGTGGATCCCTCCTTCTGTGGTTCTCCTGAGGTTTCTCTTTTTCCCGGCTGGGTTTTTGGAGTTTTCCTCACCCTGATGGAGGGTCTAAGGACAGGGATGTTGTCTAGTACAGTCTGTTAAGCCCTTTGAGGCGGCTGTTGTTGTGATATTGGGCTATACAAAAATAAATGTCTTGTCTTGTCTTGTCTAGATCAGAGGAGGCATACAGTCCAGAGGAGGCAGAGGCAATAGAGAGACCAGTGGAGTCAGAGAGACCAGATGGGGCATAGGAGGCAGACAGACAATAGAAGGCAGAGGCCAGAGAGAGACCAGAGGAGGCAGAGGCCACAGAGAGACCAGAGGAGGCAGAGGAGGCAGAGAGACCAGAGGAGGCAGAGACCACCAAGAGTTCAGAGGAGGCAGAAAGACAGAGAGACAAGAGGAGGCAAAGGCCACAGAGAGACTAGAGGATGCAGAGAAGGCAGAGAGTCCAGAGGAGACAGAGGACACAGAGAGACCAGAGGAGGTAGAGGAAAAGAGAGACAAGAGGAGGCAGAGGCCACAGAGAGACCAGAAGATGCAGAGGCCACAGAGAGACCAGAGGAGGCAGAGGAATAGAGAGACAAGAGGAGGCAGAGGCCACAGAGAGACCAGAAGATGCAGAGGCCACAGAGAGATGAAAGGAGGCAGAGGAGACAGAGAGACCAGTGGAGGCATAGGCCATGAGAGAATCTAGAGGAGGCATAGGCCACAGAGAGACCAGTGGATTGCAGAGGTCACAGAGAGACCAGTGGAGGTAGAGAGATCAGAGGAGGCAGAGAAGGCAGAGAGACCAGTGGAGGCAGGGGAGACAGAGAGAGCAGAGGAGGCAGAGGCCACAGAGAGACGAGAGGAAGCAGAGGAGGCAGAGAGACCAGAGGAGGCAGAGGCAACAGAGAGACCAGAGGAGGCACAGGCAATAGAGAGACCAGTAGAGATTGAGAGACCAGAGGGGCAGAGGAGGCAGAGAGACAAGAGAAGTCAGAGGCCACAGAGAGACCAGAGGAGGCAGAGGCCACATAGAGACCAGAGGAGGCAGAGGAGGCAGAGAGACCAGAGGAGGCAGACGAGACAGAGAGACGAGAGGAAGCAGGGGAGGCAGAGACTCTAGAGGAGAAAGTGTCACAGAAAGACTAGAGGAGGCAGAGAGTCCAGAGGAGGCAGAGGCCACACGGTGACTAGAGGAGGCAGAAGGACAGAGAGACAAGAGGAGGCAAAAGCCACAGAGAGACTAGAGGATGCAGAGAAGGCAGAGAGTCCAGAGGAGACAGAGGCTATAGAGAGACCAGAGGAGGCAGATGCAATAGAGAGACCAGTGGAGGCAAAGGAAGCAGAGAGACCAGAGGAGGCAGAGGCCACAGAGAGACCAGATGAGGCAGAGGAGACAAAAAGACCAGAGGAGGCAGAGGCCACAGAGAGACCAGTGGAGGCAGAGGACACAGAGAGACGAGAGGAAGCAGGGGAGGTAGAGAGACTAGAGGAGACAGAGGCCACACAAAGACCAGAGGATACAGAGAATCCAGAGGAGGCAGAGGCCACAGAGAGACCAGAAGAGGCAGAGGCCACAGAGAGACCAGAAGAGGCAGAGAGACCAGAAAAGGCAGATGCCACAGAGAGACCAGAGTAGGCAGTAGCCACAGAGAGACGAGAGAAGGCAGAGGCCACAGAGAGACCACAAGAGGCAGAGGCCACAGAGAGACCAATGGAGGTAGAGAGAGCAGAGGAGGCAGAGAAGGCAGAGAGACCAGTAGAGGCAGGGGAGACAGAGAGAGCAGTTTAGGCAGAGGCCACAGAGAGACGAGAGGAAGCAGAGGAGGCAGAGAGACCAGACGAGGCAGTTAGAGGAGAGGAGGCAGAGGAGACAGAGAGACCAAAGGAGGCAGGGCCCACAGAGTGACTAGAGGAGGCAGAGGAGACAAAGAGACCAGAGGAGGCAGAGGCCACAGAGTGACCAGAGGAGGCAGAGGCAATTGAGAGACCAGTGGAGGCAGAGAGCAGAGGGAGCAGAGGAGGCAGAGAGACCATAGAAGGCAGAGGCCACAAAAGACCAGAGGAGGCAGAGAGTCCAGAGGAGGCAGAGGCCAATGAGAGGCCAGAGGAGGTAGAGGCCACAGAGAGACCAGAGGAGGCAGAGGCCACAGAAAGACCAGAGGAGGCAGAGGCCACAGAGAGACCAGAGGAGGCAGTTAGAGCAGCGGAGGCAGACAGACCAGAGGAGGCAGAGGCCACAAAGAGACCAGAGGAGGCAGAGAGTCAAGAGGAGGCAGAGGCCACAGAGTGACTAGAGTAGGCAGAGGCAAAAAAGAGAGCAGTGGAGGCAGAGAGACTAGAGGAGGCAGAGGAGGCAGAGAGTCAAGAGAAGGCAGAGGCCACAGAGAGACCAGAGGAGGCAGAGGCCACAGAGAGACCAGAGGAGGCAGAGGAGATAGAGAGAGCAGAAGAGGAAGAGGCCACAGTTAGACCAGAGGGGAAGAGGCCACCGAGAGTTCAGTTGAGGCAGAAAGACAGAGAGCCCAGAGGAGGCAGAGAGACGAGAGGATGCAGAGGAGGCAGAGAGTCCACAGGAGGCAGAGGCCACAGAGAGGCTAGAGGAGGTAGAGGCCACAGAGAGACCAGAGGAGGCAGAAGCCACAAAAGACCAGAGGAGGCACAGGCCGCAGAGAGACCAGAGGAGGCAGAGGAGGCAGAGAGACCAGAAAAGGCAGATGCCACAGAGAGACCAGAGGAGGCAGCGGCCACAGAGAGACCAGAGGAGGCAGTTAGAGCAGCGGAGGCAGAGAGACCAGAGGAGGCAGAGGCCACAGAGAGACCAGAGGAGGCAGAGAGTCCAGAGGAGGCAGAGGCCACAGAGTGACTAGAGGAGGCATAGGAGACAAAGAGACCAGAGAAGTCAGAGGCCACAGACAGACCAGAGGAGGCAGAGGCAATAGAGAGACTAGTGGAGGCAGAGAGACTAGAGAGGCCAGAGAAGGCAGAGGCCACAGAGAGACCAGAGGAGGCAGAGGCCACAGAGAGACCAGAGGAGGCAGAGGAGATATAGAGCGCAGAAGAGGCAAAGGCCACAGTTAGAGCAGAGGGGAAGAGGCCACCGAGAGTTCAGAGGAGGCAGAAAGACAGAGAACCCAGAGGAGATAGAGGAATAGAGAGACAAGAGGAGGCAGAGGCCACAGAGAGACCAGAGGAAGCAGAGGTCACAGAGAGACCAGAGGAGGCAGAGAGTCCAGAGGAGTCAGAGGCCACAGAGAGACCAGAGGAGGCAGAGAGACCAGAGGAGGCAGAGGCCAGAGAGAGACCAGTAAAGGCAGAGGCCACAGAGAGACAAGAGGAGGCAGAGAAGGCAGAGAGACTAGAGGAGGCAGAGGCCGCAGAGAGACCAGAGGAGGAAGAGGCGACAGAGAGTCTAGAGGAGACAGATAAGTCAGAGAGACTAGTGGAGGTAGAGGCCAGAGAGAGAGCAGAGGAGACAGAGGCCACAGAGAGACGAGTGGAGTCAAAGGCCACTGAGAGACCAGTGGAGGCATAGGAGACAGAGAGACCAGAGGAGGCAGAGGCCACAGAGAGACGAGAGGAGGCAGAGGACACAGACAGACCAGAGGAGGCAGTGGAGGTAGAGAGAGCAGAGGAGGCAGAGGAGACAGAGAGACCAGTGGAGGCAGGGGAGACAGAGAAAGCAGAGGAGGCAGAGGCCACAGAGAGATGAGAGGAAGCAGAGGAGGCAGAGAGACCAGATGAGGCAGAGGCAACAGAGAGACCAGAGGAGGCACAGGCAATAGAGAGACCAGTAGAAACAGAGAGACCAGAGGGGCAGAGGAGGCAGAGAGACAAGAGAAGACAGAGGCCACAGAGAGACCAGAGGAGGCAGAGGCCACAGAGAGACCAGAGGAGGCAGAGGAGGCAGAGAGACCAGAGGAGGCAGACGAGACAGAGAGACGAGAGGATGCATGGGAGGCAGAGAGTCTAGAGCAGGCAGAGGCCACAGAAAGACTAGAGGAGGCAGAGAGTCCAGAGGAGGCAGAGGCCACAGAGTGACTAGAGGAGGCAGAGTTGAGAAAGAGACCAGAAGAGTCAGAGGCCACAGACAGACCAGAGGAGGCAGAGGCAATAGAGACACTAGTGGAGGCAGAGAGACTAGAGAGGCCAGAGGAGGCAGAGGCCACAGAGAGACCAGGGGAGGCAGAGGAGATATATAGCGCAGAAGAGGCAAAGGCCACAGTTAGACCATAGGGGGAAGAGGCCACCGAGAGTTCAGAGGGGGCAGAAAGACAGAGAGACCAGAGGAGATAGAGGAATAGAGAGACAAGAGAAGGCAGAGGCCACAGAGAGACCAGAGGAGGCAGAGGCTACAGAGATAAAAGAGGGGCAGAGGAGACAGAGAGACCAGAGGAGGCAGAGGCCACAGAGAATCCAGAGGAGGCATAGGCCACAGAGAGACCAGAGGATGCAGAGGAGGCAGAGAGACCAGAGGAGGCAGAGGCCAGAGAGAGACCAGAGGAGGCATAAGTGACAGAGAGACCAGTGGAGGCAGAGGCCACAGAGAGTCCAGTAAAGGCAGAGGCCACAGAGAGACAAGAGGAGGCAGAGAAGGCATAGAGACTAGAGGAGGCAGATGCCACAGAGAGACCAGAGGAGGTAGAGGCGACAGAGAGACTAGAGGAGACAGATAAGTCAGAGAGACTAGTGGAGGCAGAGGCCAGAGAGAGAGCAGAGGAGGCAGAGGCCACAGAGAGACGAGTGGAGTCAAAGGCCACTGAGAGACCAGTGGAGGCATAGGAGACAGAGAGACCAGAGGAGGCAGAGGCCACAGAGAGACGAGAGGAGGCATAGGACACAGACAGACCAGAGGAGGCAGAGAAGGAAGAGAGATTAGAGGAGGCAGAGGCCACAGAGAGACCAGAGTAGGGAAAGGCGACAGAGAGACTAGAGGAGAAAGATAAGTCAGAGAGACTAGTGGAGGCAGAGGCCAGAGAGAGAGCAGAGGAGGCAGAGGCCACAGAGAGACGAGTGGAGTCAAAGGCCACTGAGAGACCAGTGGAGGCATAGGAGACAGAGAGACCAGAGGAGGCAGAGGCCACAGAGAGACGAGAGGAGGCAGAGGACACAGACAGACCAGAGGAGGCAGAGGATGTAGAGAGACCAGAGGAGGCAGAGGAGACAGAGAGACCAGAGGAGGCAGACGCCACAGAGAGACCAGAGGAGGAAGAGGCGACAGAGAGACTAGAGGAGACAGATAAGTCAGAGAGACTAGTGGAGGCAGAGGCCAGAGAGAGAGCAGAGGAGGCAGAGGCCACAGAGAGACGAGTGGAGGCATAGAAGACAGAGAGACCAGAGGAGGCAGAGGCCACAGAGAATCCAGAGGAGGCAGAGTTCACAGAGAGACCAGTGGAGGTAGAGAGAGCAGAGGAGGCAGAGAAGGCAGAGAGACCAGTGGAGGCAGGCGACACAGAGAGACGAGAGGAGGCAGAGGCCACAGAGAGATCAGACGAGGCAAAGTTCACAGAGAGACCAGAGGAGGCAGAGGCCGCAGAGAGACCAGAGGAGGCATAGGCAACAGAGTAACCAGAGGAGGCAATGGGGCAGAGAGACGGCAGAGGCCACCGAGAGTTCAGAGGAGGCAACGGGGCAGGGAGACTATAGGAAGCAGAGGCCACATAAAGACCAGAGGAGGCAGAGAGTCCAGATGAGTCAGAAGCCACAGAGAGAGCAGAGAGGGCAGAGGAGGCAGAGAGACCAGAGGAGGCAGAGGCCAGAGAGAGACTAGAGGAGGCATAAGTCACAGAGAGACCAGTGGAAGCAGAGGCCACAGAGAGTCCAGTAAAGGCAGAGGCCATAGAGAGACCAGAGGAGGCAGAGAAGGTAGAGAGATTAGAGGAGGCAGAGGCGACAGAGAGACTAGAGGAGACAGATAAGTCAGAGAGACTAGTGGAGGAAGAGGCCAGAGAGAGAGCAGAGGAGGCAGAGGCCACAGAGAGACGAGTGGAGTCAAAGGCCACTGAGAGACCAGTGGAGGCATAGGAGACAGAGAGACCAGAAGAGGCAGAGGCCACAGAGAGACCAGAGGAGGCAGAGGACACAGACAGACCAGAGGAGGCAGAGGAGGTAGAGAGACCAGAGGAGGCAGAGGCCACAGAGAGACCAGAGGAAGAAGATTAGGCAGAGAGACCAGAGGAGGCAGAGGCCACAGAAAGACCAGAGGAGGCAGAGAGTCCAGAGGAGGCAGAGGCCATAGAGAGACCAGAGGAGGCAGAGGAGGCAGAGAGAACAGAAAAGGCAGATGACACAGAGAGACCAGGGGAGGCAGCGGCCACAGAGATATCAGAGAAGGCAGAGGCCACAGAGAGACCAGAGGAGGCAGAGGCCAGAGAGAGACTAGAGGAGGCAGAGGCCACAGAGAGACCAGAGGAGGAAGAGGCGACAGAGAGACTAGAGGAGACAGATAAGTCAGAGAGACTAGTGGAGGTAGAGGCCAGAGAGAGAGCAGAGGAGGCAGAGGCCACAGAGAGACGAGTGGAGTCAAAGGCCACTGAGAGCCCAGTGGAGGCATAGGAGACAGAGAGACCAGAGGAGGCAGAGGCCACAGAGAATCCAGAGGAGGCATAGGCCACAGAGAGACCAGAGGAGGCAGAGTTCACAGAGAGACCAGAGGAGGTAGAAAGAGCAGAGGAGGCAGAGAAGGCAGAGAGACCAGTGGAGGCAGGCGACACAGAGAGACGAGAGGAGGCAGAGGCCACAGAGAGATCAGGCGAGGCAAAGTTCACAGAGAGACCAGAGGAGGCAGAGGCCGCAGAGAGACCAGAGGAGGCATAGGCCACAGAGTAACCAGAGGAGGCAGAGGCCGCAGAGAGACCAGAGGAGGCATAGGCCACAGAGTAACCAGAGGAGGCAGGGCAGAGAGACCAGAGAAGGCAGAGGCCACCGAGAGTTCAGAGGAGGCAACGGGCAGGGAGACTAGGCAAGGCAAGGCAAGGCAATTTTATTTATATAGCACAATAAATACACTGGGTAACTCAAAGTGCTTTACAGAAATAAAAGACAATTTACAAGATTTAGATTTGGAAACATAAGAAAGATTAAAAGCATTATAAAAGAAGAAGAGTGCAGATAAAAAACATTTTAAGTTGTGGTGTAGGGGAGCTAAAAGGAAGGTTTTAACCTCCTTGAACATTGTTAAAGTTGAGGCTTGTTTTACTTCATCTAGGAGGTTGTTCCAGGTTTTGCTGCTTGAAACTTAAACGCTGCTTCACCCTGTTTACTTCTAACTCTGGGCACGAGCAGAAGGCCTGTCCCAGATGTTCTTAGAGTCCGAGGAGGCTCATAAGCTACTAGCATTTCAGAAATATATTCTGGTGCTAAACCATTTAGAGACTTGTAAACCAGTAGTGCTGTTTTAAAGTCTATCCTCTGAGCAACAGGAAGCCAGTGCAGAGATTTTAAAACTGGACTGATGTGGTTGTACTTCCTGGTGTTAGTTAGAACCCGAGCAGCAGCGTTCTGAATAAGCTGCAGCTGTCTTAACCCTCGTTTTGAGAGACCAGTGAGCAGGCCGTTACAGTAATCTAACCTGCTGGAGATAAAAGCATGAATAAGTTTCTCTAAGTCTGGTTGAGACATTATGCCTTTGACTCTGGAAATATTTTTAAGGTGATAAAATGCAGATGATGTAATTGACTTAATGTGACTCTGGAAATTAAAGTCTGAGTCCATGATGACCCTAAATTTCTAACCTGGTTTTTAGATTTTAGAGAAAGAGACTCGAGGTGACTGCTGACATTTTCTCTTTGTTTCTGTGGTCCAAAGATAATTATTTCAGTCTTGTTTCTGTTCAGTTGGAGAAAATTATTT
This sequence comes from Neodontobutis hainanensis, assembly GCA_024349245.1. Taxonomy (NCBI): domain Eukaryota; kingdom Metazoa; phylum Chordata; class Actinopteri; order Gobiiformes; family Odontobutidae; genus Neodontobutis; species Neodontobutis hainanensis. The sequence continues at coordinate 5,742 of JALDNG010001085.1, read as the reverse complement.
TGCATCCACACATCAATCTGTTCGATGCAGTGACACAATGAATGGATTGGTCCATTTTCACCTGCTGTGAGTGAAATGTAAATCTGAGTATCATCTGCATAATTATGGTAGGATACACCACAGCTGTGTATTAACTGGCCTAAAGGAAGCATGTAAAGATTGAATAATAGAGGTCCCAAGATAGACCCCTGTGGAACCCACATGTCAGGGCCATTTGGTCTGATACACAGTTTCAACCGAAACAAAGTACTTCCTGTCTTCAAGATAGGACTGAAACCATTTAAGAGCAGTTCCAGAGATACCTATCCATTCATCTAATCTTTGTGACAGGATTTCATGGTCCACTGTATCAAGCGCAGCACTCAAGTCCAACAGAACTAAGACAGAGACTTTGCTCGCGTCAGTGTTCAGACGGATGTCATTTGTGACTTTGATAAGTGCAGTCTCAGTGCTGTGATGGGGCCTAAAACCTGACTGAAAAGGATCAAAGCAGTTGTTAAGCAATAGAAAGTCATTAAGTTGCTGATATACAACTTTTCGATGACTTTCCTAAAATGGCAGGTTTGATATGGGCGATAGTTGTTGAGCACTGTAGCATCAAGACTGCTCTTCTTTAAGAGAGGCTTGATGACAGCAGTTTTTAAGGCCCTTGGAAATGTTCCAAACTGTAAGGAATTATTGACTATATTAGTAAGTTGTGGTAACAAACTGCTTAGTACTGATTTTAGAAATCTAGTGGGTAAAACATCGAGGCAGCAGGTGGATGAACTCAGGCTGGAGACAGTTTTTCAATTGTTCTGTCATTAATGGGTGTAAAATGTGTAAACTCAAACAAAGGTCTCCTATGTGGCTGCAGTGTTGTTGTTTGCCCTTTGGACTGTATTGCATGTTTAATGCCTTGAACCTTGTCGTTAAAAAACAATGCAAACTCATTGCATTTAGTGTTGGAAACTAATTCTGGAGGAAATGGAGTTGGAGGGTTTGTTAATCTGTTCACTGTAGCAAACAGGACACGTGAGTTGTTACTGCTGTGGTTGATGAGCTCTGAGAAGAATATTTCTCTTGCTTTTTTCAAAGTTTGATTTAAAACATGCAGATTTTCTTTGTATACCTCATAATGAATTAAGAGTTTAAATTTACGCCATTTTCTTTCGGCTTTTCGGCATTCCCTTTTCTGTGCCCTGACAGAAGGAGCATTGCTCCACGAAGCCTTCTGCAGCTTCATCACTTTAACCTTAACAGAAGCAATGGCGTCCATAACATTTAAAACACCTGAAGTATAACAATTCATTAAATCATCAACTTGACCTGATGAGGCATTTTCAAACCTGATTGCCTCCATAAACTGTGTCCTGGTGTTATCATTAATGTGTCTCTTCTGAACAACTGTAGGTCCAGCAGCAGCTTTTGGAATCATGGACAGATGGAAAAAGACACAAGAATGATCAGACAGAGCAACATCAATCACAGTGACATCTGAAATATGGACACTCTTTGTAATGACCAGGTCAGAGTGTGACCTCTGTTATGGGTCGCTCATTAACATGCTGACAAAGACCAAAAGTATCAAGAATAGTAGAAAGTTCTTTGGCATTTCTGTCAGAAACATTATCCACATGCACGTTAAAATCACCTGATATGATTATTTGTTCATATTCTGTGCAGATAACCAGCATTTCAGTAAACTCATCAATAAAATCATGACATTGTTGGGGTGGTTTGTAAAGAACAACATATAAAATAGATGGAAAACCTCAACTCCATTTTGAATGCCACATACTCAAATGATGAAAACTCCCCAAGTGATAGTTTCTGGATAAGAATATTATCCCTAAAATAGCACAAACACCACCACCCTTTTGTTTTCCGCATTTTGGATAAAAATGTGAAATTCGATGGGGTGGATTCAATAAGGACAGCATTTCCAGTCTTACTGTCTAACCATGTTTCTGTTAAAAACATAAAATCAAGCTTATTTGAAATTATAAAATCATTAATTAAAAAAGATTTGTTTCCCAAAGACCTGACATTGAACACTGCAAGTTTCAAGACTGTTTGAGCAGGACTAGACTTTATCTGTTTGCAGAGAATTTGAATCAGGTTTGTCTGATTAGACAAACTAACTGTTATTCTCTTCTCCAATCTGCGACTTCTGACTGTAGCTATGGAGCTGGGGGGGAGTGTTCTCTCACAGGGCCTCGGGTTGATAAGTGTTTTATGATGACAAAAGTCCTGGAACAGCAGAGGCCCTCAGTGTCCTAATCGCTGATAGTAGCCTTGATGCTAGTCAAGGCTTTGGAGCTGGTCTGGGAGGGGGTGGAGGGGTCTGACAGGGGTGCATTGGACACCTATCGGGGTCTCATTTGTTCTGGCCAAGATGGAGATGATAGAGCCCGTGACCTGGCCAAGTTAGGTGTGAGGGGTATCAACTTAGTTCCAGATTTTACCAACATTTCCAGGTGATCTGGAAATCCCATTGGTGAATCCGGGGATGGGACAGAGATGGTGAGGTCCGCAGAAGGTGTTGATGTTACTAGGGGTCAGGGTCCTATTGGGGGTCCATTTCAGTAGTGCAGGTGTTGATGGTGGTCCAGTCAGAGGAGGATCTTTGGTTGGTGAGGCTGGAGTGTTTTTCTCATTCAGTGGCTGATGGCTTCTCAGAAGACTCTTTCTTTGTTTAAGAGTGCGACCAGAACCATTTAGGTGTCTCAGGGAGTGCAGGAGATTATCTGTTAGCCTCCTGACCCTCCTCTGTTCAGGTGTGGGCCCTTTCCTTTAAACAGGTCTACGTTGCCAAAACAAGTTGAAGTTATCAATAAAGTGTACTCCTCTTGTCTCGCAGGTCTTGGACAGCCATGTATTTAATGCAAGCAGCCGACTGAATTTATTGATCCTTCTGTCAATGTTTGGGAGTGGTCCACTGATAAAGGATTGCACTTCCAGATTTTCAAGTTTATTTAAAAGCCTGGAGATATCCTTTTTAAAACCTCTGATTCTCCTTCCTGGTGTCAACTGCACCCACATGTACAATCAGCTGTTTAATGCCTGTGTGTTTGGACAGGACTTGGGGAGGAGTGCTGTTATATCAGGGACCATAGCACTTGGATAGCTGCATGTAACAAAACAACTATAGTTTATGTCCCTGACAGCACCGTCTCCCAGCAACAGGATATCTCTGTCCTTCACTTTTGGCATAGATTCTCTGTCTCTGTTAGCCTGGTGCTTTTCCACAGATTCATGTCTCCGTTTTCCATAGACAAAGTTTTATTTCCTCCATGTTTTACAGTTAAAGAAGAGTTTTCTGGTTCATTCATCAGTGATTCAAATCTGTTTTTAGCTGGATGTCTGGTGATGCTACAAGTCCTCTTGTGATGCCAGCATTCTTTTTCTTATCCAGTGCTGCTTTGGCTGGGCACCAAGTTTATGCCAGGTGCCATCATTTTGTTTAAATCCCTTTGCTTTGTTCAGCTTTGGGAATGACACTGTATCTTCAAGTTTAAATTCACAGTCTTACCACATTGTGTGATCGGGATTGTATCCTGAAGTCCTCTTTCAGATTCCAAAGCAAAAATCTTTGTTTGTAGCACACTGATTTCTTGTTGGTATTTCCAACAATTTTGGCAGAAAGAGTTTGCAGTAGTTGTTTTTATCCCAGACATGTTGAAAAATAGATACTAAGACTCCAGTCGCTCAACAGGTCCAACGTGTTGTTTAAAAAGTAAAAATAAGTAAGAACATAAAAACATAAAAATCCAGTTAAAAGAAAGTAAAAGCAATGTAAAAGTTGATCCTAAATGTGGAGATAACTAAAGAGAAAAGTAAAGCTGGCAGGAGCAAGCAGAGCTGCGACTGCACTCTTCAGAAGCAGGAAAACTAGAGGAAGCAGAGGCCACAGAAAGACCAGAGGAGGAAGAGAGTCCAGAGGAGTCAGAGGCCAGAGAGAGCAAACAGGGCAAGAGGTGGCAGAGAGTCACGAGGAGGCAGAGGCCAGAGAGAGACCAGAGGAGGCATAAGTCACAGAGAGACCAGTGGAGGCAGAGGCCACACAGAGTCCAGTAAAGGCAGAGGCCATAGAGAGACCAGAGGAGGCAGAAAAGGCAGAGAGATTAGAGGAGGCAGAGGCCACAGAGAGACCAGAGGAGGCAGAGGCGACAGAGAGACTAGAGGAGACAGATAAGTCAGAGAGACTAGTGGAGGCAGAGACCAGAGAGAGAGCAGGGAGGCAGAGGCCACAGAGAGACGAGTGGAGTCAAAGGCCACTGAGAGACCAGTGGAGGCATAGGAGACAGAGAGACCAGAGGAGGCAGAGGCCACAGAGAGACGAGAGGAGGCAGAGGACACAGAGAGACAAGAGGAGGCAGAGAAGGCAGAGAGACTAGAGGAGGCAGAGGCCACAGAGAGACCAGAGGAGGAAGAGGCGACAGAGAGACTAGAGGAGACAGATAAGTCAGAGAGACTAGTGGAGGTAGAGGCCAGAGAGAGAGCAGAGGAGGCAGAGGCCACAGAGAGACGAGTGGAGTCAAAGGCCACTGAGAGACCAGTGCAGGCATAGGAGACAGAGAGACCAGAGGAGGCAGAGGCCACAGAGAATCCAGAGGAGGCATAGGCCACAGAGAGACCAGAGGAGGCAGAGTTCACAGAGAGACCAGAGGAGGCAGAGGAGACAGAGAGACCAGAGGAGGCAGAGGCCCCAGAGAGACGAGAGGAAACAGAGGAGGCAGAGAGACCAGAGGAGGCAGAGGCCACAGAAAGACCAGGGAGAGGCATGGAGAGTCTAGAGGAGACAGAGGCCACAGAGAGACCAGGAGAGGCAGAGGAGGCAGAGAGACCAGAAAAGGCAGATGCTTTAGAGAGACCAGAGAAGGCTGAGGCCACAGAGAGACCAGAGGAGGCAGAGAGACAGAGAGAGCAGAGGAGGCAGTTAGAGCAGAGGAGGCAGAGGAGGCAGAGAGACCAGAGGAGGCAGAGGCTACAGAGTGACTAGAGGAGGCAGAGGAGACAAAGAGACCCAAGGAGGCAGAGGCAACAAAGAGACCAGAGGAGGCAGAGACAATAGAGACCAGTGGAGGCAGAGAGACCAGAGGAGGCAGAGGCCACAGAGAGGCGAGAGAAGGCAGAGGCCACAGAGAGACGAGTAAGCAGAAGAGGCAGAGAGATTAGAGGAGGAAGAGGCCACAGAAAGACCAAAAGAGGCAGAGAGTCCAGAGGATGCAGAGGCCATAGAGGCCAGAGGAGGCAGAGGAGGCAGAGGCCACAAAGAGACCAGAGGAGGCAGAGGCCACAGAGAGTTCAGAGGAGGCAGAGGAGACAGAGAGACCAGAGGAGGCAGAGGCCACAGAGAGACCAGAGGAGGCAGAGGAGACAGAGAGACCAGAGGAGGCAGAGGCCACAGAGAGACCAGAGGAGGCAGAGGAGACAGAGATACCAGAGGAGGCAGAGGCCACAGAGAGATCAGAGGAGGCAGAGGAGGCAGAGGAGGCAGAGAGACCAGAGGAGGCAGAGGAGACAGAGAGACCAGAAAAGGCAGAGGCCACATAGAAACAAGAGGAAGTAGAGGACACAGACAGACCAGAGGAGGCAGAGGCCACAGAGAGACTAGAGTAGGCAGAGGAGACAGAGAGACCAGAGGAGGCAGAGGCCACAGAGACGAGAGGAAGCAGAGGAGGCAGAGAGACCAGAGGAGGCAGAGGCCACAGAAAGACCAGGGGAGGCAAGGAGAGTCTAGAGGAGGCAGAGGCCACA
>JALDNG010001084.1:0-70983 GCA_024349245.1 Neodontobutis hainanensis | reverse complement strand
CAATCACATATTGTCTAAACCCAAATTTTTCTGTAGATATGCTATCATCATTATTTTCTGACTTAATTTAATTTATTTTGCTTCATTTTGATAATGATTTTTAAAATAAAGATCTTCCTTTAATTTACAAAGATAAACAAGTGCGAAAATAGATTATCTATGATTTTAAAATTTCAGGATACTCCCCAAATAAACTCCTCATTCAAAATTTTTATTGTATATTTTTGAAGCTATAAGGATAAGAATGTTAAAAACAAAATTATCTTTAACTTTGACCATTTTTGTGAGTATATTTAAACTATATGAGAAATGACACGAAATTACTTCAAAATAAAATTTTAAAATCTGTCTGATGTTCAATTTTTTCAATTCATGTCAATTATTTTTTAACTGTGACATAAAGTTTTAAACTTTTGTAACTAGAAAATTGTTCTAAGATAATATATGAGAAATTGAACATTTCTTTACATTCGACCAAAAAATCATTTAAATCAATATCTTTATGAGAGGTTGCAGAAACAATAAAAAGGTCCCGAAATGTTTTTTCATTGATTTTATTGTATTTTTCTTTACTTTCATACTTTTAATATGTCATCGTAAAAATAATTTGCACATCTTAGAATCATAAAAATATTATGGCCCTTGTATCGATTAAATAAAACCATGAAATTTTGGTAATTTTTGTTATTAAATAAAAATAACTGAATACTATGAGATATATGACAAAAGAATTTAATATTTTACATTTTGATCATTAGCTTTTGCATGACTAAATTTTTATAAATATCAAAAAAATTCAAATAGAGAATAAAATTATCACATCTATTTTTGTTCGTAAACGTTAATAAGAGTATTTATCATTTTAAAAAATAACTCAGAAATATAGATAAAAATTCCACATCAAGAAAGATACTTTAGTACAATATTGAACGCAAATTTTACGATTTATGATAATTCCTCTAATTTTTCAGGCTAACCATTACAAATGAACCGTTTTTCAAAAATAAATACAAAAGTTTCTGAATGTAACAATTAAATTTCGTGTCGAAATTCAAAAAATTTGATAAAATACAGGTTTAAGAATAAATCTATCTTGATACATATAATTTAAACGGCTAATTCAAAATCTTTAAACTCATCGAATTATTCTGAGAGCCAAGAGTAAGATCATGTCTTAATGCAACTTTGCCAAAAAATAAATAAACGAAAATATTATTCTTAAATCGTTATAAAAAGCCTATAGTTTAGTTCACGAGATATCTTGAGACTCACCTTTGAAAATTTCAAAGAAACATAAAATGTAATGAAAATTTTTCAAACCGATCAAATAAATTTACAGAGTTACATATTTACTTTGTGGCACAGATTTAAAGAATCTTAATTGTTCAAACTATACTTTTTAATAAAAAGGAAAAAAGATTAAATTATATGTTATCCGATTTAAATTTTTTTGATTGAAAAAATTACATCAGGAAAGTTGCATTTTAAAATCCCAGAATTTTTTAAAAAAGTGAATTTAAGTATTTCGAACAAAATAAAACAAATGAAAAGACTGTTTTAAAATTTTATATTCTAAGTTTGAAAGAAAAGAAAAATAACGTACAATTAAATAATGAAAATTAAAAAAATATTTTGAAGATTCGTGATCGAATAATTATATTTTAATGTTAATAATCTGAAATCTATTTTCGTCATATTCACAAAATGATTAATTTATGATTTTATAGAGAGAATTTGAATAATTTTTATCATGAACGCATCATTTGAAATTAGAAAAGACTTGTGTAAAGTTCGGAATATATTTTATTCTCTTTTCTGATGTGATTTTTTCAATAAGATAAATTTTTTAAGAAAGTTATCTTCTCCTTTTTCAAATCTTTATAAAATGAAGATAGTCATTCTATATTTATATTATGGATCTTTTATTCAAAGATTGGTAAGAATCTAAATACATAGTATTGGTTCATGCTTCAGTGTATTTTTTTAATTTCATATTTTAAAAAGATTTAATAAGAAACCATTTTGAAAAATTTTTAACTTCAATTTTTCGGTAGCTTAGAGATAAATAATAAATCGTTATTTTTTCATTTAAAAGTTTTTAAAACCACAAAATTTGGTTAATCATATAAATTTAAGCAAATGATGATCAGGAATTTCAGATATTTCTATGCTTTAAAAATTAAATGTTTGGATGTAGAGTGGATTGTTAATTTTAAGTCTTATAATTTAAGATCTTCATTTTACAAATTGCGTTAAGTTAAGAGATAATATCACTTGGTTGATCATGTTCTACATCTACTTGTATGTAAATAAAAGCTAAAAAAACTTAATTTAACTAAATCCAAATTGAATGGTTTTTTATGTTTCTTGAGATTAATTGACAGCTTAAATATAAAGTTGATAACCAAATAAAATATGGAGATTTTATATTTATCTATTCAAAGATGTCATTTTGATTGCGGTCATTTTTTATGAACTATCCCCAAGAATATATTAAAAATTATAACATGATAAACCGAAAATTTTGATTTATACATGAAAAGATAACTCAAGAAACATGTAATTTTATGTTTTTCCAGGTGAATGACCTCATAAACATACAAATGCAAATTATCCCATAAAATGAGGAAAAAATTATTTTTCTGGTCAGAAATGTAAAAATTTTACTCTACAAATTCCCTTTTTAGGCGACTATTTTAAAAAATTTAAAATTCAGAATATTATTAATTTAATAATTAAAATGGTATCTTCAACAAAAAAGTGAAAACAGCATTTCATTCTAATAATCACTGCAAAGTAATATTTTGTTTTGATGAAAACACTAACCTTCTCTTTCCTGATTTATAATATCTCAGGTAAGAGATTTTATTCATCACATATTTTACCACGCTTATAATTTTCTTTGAAAAGAGTGATATTATTTTGATGTATACTGAAAGCTAAATCACTTATCTAATGTGGTTAATATAAGATAAAGTTTTATCTTTTTAACGTATCTAATATTGAGATAATAAATCTTTATCGAAGCTTAAAGAAAAATGACGACTTGTATACTCCTTGTTTAATCTTATATAAATTATTAAAAAACGTTTCAGATTAAAACAAACAAATTATTTGAATGAGTAAATCAAATTCATGTATCCCTTAATAAACTTAAATACCTTAAGAATTCTACTGAGATATTTAACAAAAGTATGCCTAAGATAGTCACAGATTATCATTTTTGAGAGTTCTACACTACTAAGCATAGTTTAACCAAAGGGAGAGGGCAATGAAGTGGGTGATTTGAACGGTGGAACCTAGTTACAAAAGATTTGTTGAATGACTAACTATAAGAAAAATTATCTCCTTAAATATACTCTAAAAGGTTTAATAATCCTTGCACAGCAAAAAAGTATACATTCTGGAAGAAATATAAAAAAGCGATAAACATAATTTTAACGTTATTCAGCACGAAAATGTTATCTTTAATTAAATATAAGATAAAAGACAATTTTCTTTGAAAAAAGAGATAATTGCTTTTAATCTGGAAACGTATATGTTCTATGTCACTACAAAGCGTAAATTGGTTATTCATAGAGTTGTTACTTCAAATAATCTAAAATGATATTTTGAACAAATAATATAAACTGATCCTGTAAATTCACAGCTGTAGTGAAAAACAGTATTAAAAATTTTGGGCCATCGAATTTAGAATTTTTATCTATCAATAAGAATAAATAACTGAATTTTAATTTTTGAAATAATGATAAAGTTTTTAGATTTGTAAAATATGTTGAGTGAATAAAACATAAGTTTTACAAAAAAATAATCATTCATTAAATTATCGATGATTAAACCAAATTGTACTTGTACCAAAAAAGTTAACTTTGAGTAGCTCAGGAAATGAAAATGTTAAAAAAATTAGATTATTTAAATTTAAAAATGTGAAAGAATGTAACAGCTGAGATGAGAAAATCAATTTATAATTTAATCATATAAAATTTTCATATATTATAAGCATTTTTTCCCCGAATATCTTATATTTTTTCATGTTATTAGTGTACACATTTTTTTGTCTTTACTTGTGGAAAATAATTTTTATTGAATACTCTAGGTTCATTTAAGATTTATTAAAAAATTATAATCGCTGAGTTATTTTAAATTTTTATATGCAGAGCCTGTCTCATTCAAGATGAATATGTCGATCTGTTTGAAATATATACGCAAATATTCCAAAAGTAAATTAAACTTCGTAGAACTGAATCAACTTTATTATGTCTTATTTTTTTGGAAAAGTATATTTTCATAACTTTACAATAATCAAGCTCGATGTGTTGATTTTAAATTTTGTTCACCTTTTTCTTGTTATGATAACATTTTTTGACATTAAACAAAAATTATGCTCGACAGAGCTTCGGTTTTTGATCGAAATAAATTCAATCCATTAATTTCACTGAATTCAATTTATTATTTTAATTCCAGGGTTATTTTACAAAATATGCATTAATTAGCAGTTTTAAGTTAACCTAAATTACTAAAATTGATCATATTACAAAAATCTTATATTTTTTCTTTCGTAGTAAAATAAAAGACCACCTTAAACAAACTATAAAAGCATTTTATCTACATATCTAAAGTTTGATGCAGTCATACACAGAGAAGTAAAATTAATAATCCTAAAACCGTTTAAGACGATTAGCCGGATTAGAAAATGAGATTTATTAAATATCTTAAAAGGTAAATAAAATTAATGTAAAGAAAATAATATTCTTTTAAGCCGTTAAGAGTATGAATTTACGATTGATTTTAGCTCAGAGAATTTACTGTATGATCATGTTCAGGAATATAAATAATAATTTCTACATTACAATACAATTCATATTCTGCATCATAGTATTTCTTCATCCATTTGTCACACATCTTTCAATAATAAATTATACTTTCCTAAGTTAAAGGTAATATGAAAAATTTAGGAATCAATTTATGTTCATGGAAATGCAGAAAGTTTTCTTTTTAGAAAACGAGTTCTTCTTCAAATATTTTCAACGCATAAATGTTAGTACTTTAAATTGTTAAAGAAAAAATACGCTAAATAACCATACTGACGTTCAAACTTAGATAACGTCTTCAAACTACTTTGGCTGGATCGACTTGCGTTTGCAACGCTCATGAGTCGGATCAGGGTATTTTTCGCTGGACTCAAGATAAATTCTGTTTCTTTCCATATCTTCATTCGCCTATAGATATGATATTTTCAAAAATTAGCTTTGATAACAAATTTTTAGAGTAATTTCTTAATTAAGTGAAATTTGTCATTATAAGATCAGTTAGGAAATAAATTTGTGATACAGGTATATATTTAATAGCTGAAAATATTAAAGACTTAAATATTTGGATAATTGTTCACAAAATATAAAATTTCGTTCATTCTTGAGAAAGATTCTATCAATAAACTATACGCACGCTCAAACGGTAAGATAACTTTTATTAAACTTATAACCTAAGGAACAAAAAAGGGAAAATCCTGTAAATATGTGTAATTATAAAAAGCACCGTTATATCCAAGTATTTATAAATATTTTGAACGAAAATTAATGATGTAAATTTGATTATTTTTGAATGGTTTTCGTATGAAAGTATATTAAAATAGAGAAATTTAAAAATAATAGAAAAATTACAATATTTATGAGTTAAATTGGCACAATTTTTCGTTATTGCATAAATCTCAAAATAAATATTTACGATCGAAAATATAAAGTATCAATTTGACATAATAGTAATTTAATGTTTGATGGTACATGGGAATAAAAATTATAAAATGATAATGTGTTCCTAATTTAAGAAGTCATCAATATATAAGCAGTGAAATATAAAATAAATCAGAAAGTTAAAAAAACTAAAAATTAATTTTAAAAAAGAACATATCCATGAATGATAAAAAAAATAATTGAAAATACGTAAAATCCAGCCGTAAAAACCTTTATAAAATTCATTTTACGGTGAAAGTGTTATAAAAACAAGAATGGGATGAAAAAATGCAAAAATAATGTTAAATGAGGGCTGTTTAACACTCTTCACATGTGAGCTAAATCGTTTGAAAAGAAGATTGGTGTAAATATTTTAAATCTGTAGCTAAAGAAAAATTTTCGGAGAATCTAGTCAATGTAATTAAATTATGGTAAATTAAAGACGATTTTTTGATTTTTTTAAAGTTATGAATCACATTGGATGTCATAAGGTTATCCAATTGGCCACCCATTTTATTTATCAAAAATTTCAACCCTTAAAGAAGAAAACAAAAAAAAATTCATTGTTAGACGAACAGTAAATACTAAAACAAACGGAGAATAAAAATTACGATTCCGAATCTTGTTAAAAATAGTATAAAAATATTCGAAAAATAAAGTAAATGCAGTTTATTGAGTGAAAAATTACTAATTAGGCAATAAAAATGGATTGAGAGAGATAAAATCGAAATCAAGACTCAATAAAGTAGAATATTATGGGACGTGAACTGTTTCAATGTAATCAATGAAGCCATCTTCAACACATCAAAAAAGTGTGCATGTCCAGAAAAACAACCTCGCGTATAATATTATTTTTTTAATTTCTTTTACGCTTCATCTAAAACTTTTTAAATCTAACTTCCAGATATGATAGGAAATTTAAAGGATTTTGGATTTAAAATTTGATAAAATTTTTCAGTTAATTTCTGAAATAAGCTATTATGCATATATTGGTGGTAAATACCTTAATACTGATACAATGTCATCATTTATATTTTCTTTAATATTTTATCCTACAAATTTTAACGTAGGGATCTTTTAGATAAATACACTTTTTCATATTTAACTTCATGTTTAATTAATTTTTTCAGAACTTTTACTTCAAGAGATTGTGATCTTATAATTAATTTATTTCACAAGGGTTCCAAAAAAATGAACAAAATCGCTTAAATGATGAATAAAATAAAAAATAAATGTTTGGTAATTTAGAGAATTTTAGATTGAAATCAGATTAAGTAGTCAAAAAGATATTTTTAATTAAAAATAAAATTGAAAACGCCATTAAATTAAACAATTTTTACGATTTTCGTTCATTCCAAAAATCTTTCATCGTATGAAAATAATATTGTTTTTGTTCAATCCACATCAAATTATGTTGGCAAAAATGTGTAATTTATAATTATCTCTTGATCTAATTTTTAATTTTTCTTTCAAGAATAAAAAAATGTAATGGTATTTGGATTCATATCCGGAATGTGTTAAGGTAAATTTACGGTCTCGATTCAATTTTCTCGAATAAATTATCTGAGCGTTAGTTTTACAACCTAATATTTTAAATTAATTCGTCAGGTGAATTCTCAAATATGTTCATTTCTGTACATCCTTTTGAAAATTGTTTGAAATAGTTTGTTTTAAGATCCTAACAAAATTTTGTTGTGTTTCGTCCGGTTTCTTTTGATAATAGAGCACAAAGAAATATTTATTTCCCTTGCTTTGGGTTGACACATTTATTCTTCGATACAATCTTGAAAATACCAATAATTTATTGATGAGTATATATTAAATACTGTTACACCTACAAATAAAACCACACGATTTCTAAGTAAAAGTATTTTTGAAACAAATAAATTTCTTTCAGTGATATTTTTAGACAGGATTTGAATTTTTTCTATTTACTTTAACATTTTTTAAGATAATTCCATTGTTGTATACTCTCTTTTTACTTGAGACTTCGACAATGTTTCAGAAACATATCGTTCAGACTAACCTTTTTCAGTGAATCTTTGCCATAAAAGTATCGAATTTCAGTCTTATAGTCCTAATATATTCTTTCTTTTTCATCTAACAGCCTTGTCAAATCGAAAAGATAGGCTTCTCAATTTAAGACGGTTAAATGTTTTTGTGCAACGATTTTATGAGGTTTTGCTTCTTCTGGTTATTCCCATCAATTCTTCTTTTTTAAGACAAAATACAACTTTATGATTTAATCTCATGAAGTTTCATCCAAAAATACTTTCTTTCTTGCTTCGTCGTTTTATGTCATTAAAAATATTAAAATAAGATTCACTTTAAATATTATCCACGAAAATTAAAATGATTTAGTTCACAATTGATGTGAAATCATGTTATAAAACATTTTTGGTTGTACTTCATCATGCAGAATTTATTCTTAATTCTCTTTTTGTGAAACTTACTCTATTCAATTTAGTATAATACCTTGTATGTATCCTCTTAATTTTGAATCATATATTTTAAAGATCAAAAATTGAGTAAATTTATATTTATCGCGATATTAAATGATATAAAAATAAGAATATTTTACCATATCATTGTGAATCATGTATGAACGACACACGGTAAAGAATAAGTGAAACAAAATGTTTTTTTAATGGATGAAAACGTTAAGATTGAAATTTAATCTAAGTCTAGGGAAAGTTAGAACATCAAAATGAAAGATAAAAGTCCAATATAACATGAAAATCATTTATATTGTTTTGTGGTAGATGGCAGATTAAATAAAAATTATAAACTGAGTATTCTGTTAAGTCATACAGTGAAGGTTTTATAGATTTTTTCCTTGAACGACGAGGGGTTAGATCTACCAGAGCTTGGTATGAATACGTTTTCTGTAAATTTTCACTCATTGACGAAGCTCTGGATGCTATGTTTTGCAGTTCTGAGCTTTATTCACGTTTAGAATCTCGTATTGATGAAAACGTCTGATTTGGATAGCTTTGGACTCCCACCCAAGAAACCTAACCCATCATCTTTGAATTTCAGCGGCTGAATCTTCTTGTAGGAATTCTTCTGCCAGTTCATTACTTTATGAAATTGTTCAAAATCGAGTGATAAAATTACCAAAGTTTAGTATATTTTCTCTTAACGCCGTTTCCGAGAAATTAAATTACTTGTTTCCTATTAAGATAATCGATATTTAACACGAAAAAAATTTCATGATACTTTTTAAATACTTTTGATATTTTGATTTAAAAATAACTTTTTTTTAGTAAATTAAAAGTGACGATATTTGTTCATGTCTACTTTCCAAGGAACAAATCCCGATAAGTGTAATCGCTTTAATGTTTCGACACTTATCTACGTCTGATTTTTTCTTCTAGACGATGGTTCAGAACGAAGTTATAGCCCCGAATGTAAAACCTCAATTAAGAGCGATATAAAAGTAAACTACCTTCTAAAGACACCAGGATAGGTTGAAGTTTTTCTTGATAGACAAAAAAACTTTATGATATTAAAATTTTTCTCTAAGTTTAAAAATCCAATTTTACGATTCTTCCCTTCCAAACTATTGATTTTATATATTGATAAATATTTTAGATCAACATGAACAAAAAATAAATTCTGTAATCTTAAAAAGTACCAGAACTATCAATATTTTGTTTAGAATTTTCATTTCAACCTCTATATATGACAAATTTGAATAAATAGATTTTAAAAAACACGTTGATCTTGTTGAAAACGTATAAATGTGAATCATTAAATTAGCTAATTATTTCTTTGGCGATAGATAGTAAAAAATGTATTTAACAATTAAAAACTGTCCTCATACATACCGTTTTCATTCCTATGTCTGCGAAGAAACAAATTGTGATTGATATATGTTTACAATCGAATAAATTTATAAATAATTTTTAATTTATTTAAATCCATTTGAATGCAATGATACATTTATTAAAATCTAAACATAGACAAAATCATCTAATTTAGAAACATAGAAGAAAACTGACACTTCCTATAACTAAATTATCAACATTTTTAGTGGTAATTTTTTAATTGTATTGATTTTAATTCACCATTTTATGAAGATTGATATTTCTACAAGAAGATTTTAACAATTTTTCAAATTAAATATTTTTTATTTATTTTTCATTAATTTTAACTTCACGAAGTATTATACTTTATTAAACTGTACTTTCGTTACCTTTCGTCAATCGGAAAATGTCTTTTAAAACTGATATGTTTCAAATTTCATTTTATAAAACAAAGGCGTCTCCAAAGAATGGTAAAAGGTACTTTGTTGTTCAGTTATTTTTTGCCATTTAGATTTTCAGATTGTTTGATCTAATATTTATGTTTAAAAATATAAATATACATAAAAAAAGAGGTTTGGTAGTAATTCTTAAAGTTCCCTTTAGGTGTTGACACCATCATTCTTTCTCGAGCTGGAGATCTTTAAATACCATATCACTATTCTTTAAAAATTATGTGTTAATATTTTAGGAAATTCATAAAAAAGTTGAATCATAAATTTTTATTAGATTATAAAGTTTAACTATACATGCGTTAGGGTTAAATTTATTTCTAATCGAAGAGAGAAAAATTATTGGAAATTTCGTTTTTTCCGGTTTTTTCATAAATCTTTCGAGGTATGTGTACAAAGCAAAAAATATCACATCTACTCTAAGATATTTGTGATTATTGCTATGTAGTATGAATAGAAAATAGTATCGTGTTGATTTTTGATATAATGTTCAATCATTTAACGAGAATTATCATATAAATGATTTGTGAACCTCATTGCAAAAATTTATATTTTTATGTTGAGATACGTAGTAAAATTAATTGATTGTAATTTTATAAAATGTATACCTTTTTCCAATAAATAAAAAGAATGTTTTCCAAAACGTGATCATAAATATAAACATCTCATGACTTATGTTAAAGATAAATTTAAATCGGATGATATGAAGGAAAAAAACCGATTAATTTGAAAATCAGAAAACTTTGTTTGTCCTCAGTATACTTAGTAACCTGAGATTTATAAGTGGATAAAAATATTAGCTCCTTTCATCAAATCGACTCATTTGAAAATATTTTCAACGATATTTTTTATAAATAGATATTTTTAATTAAATTGCACCAAATAATACTTTTATGTTTAAAATCACTTATATAAAGAGAATAAAATTGAAAAAAATTCTGTGATATATCTTTAATTTATATTGGTTTATTTAAAATTTTAAGAACTGCAATAGTTTTCGATTTTAAAAATTTATGTAATGTAGACTTTTGAATAAAATCGAGGAATCATTTTAAAATCAAAAAATTGCATTTTACGTACTATCTAAATTTTTATTTCACAATAAAACATACATAACCAGCTCAAAATATCAATCAACAAAGGTAAAAATATCTTAGTGTTAATTATTTTGAATTTGTTAACTCAAATTAAAATATTTTTTGACACTCACGAAGCATGTGTTAAACATTTAGAATCTAAATAACAAATTTAAAAAATTAATTTTACGGATTTTTGACTGAGATTTTATATTTTTCACGTTTTGTACATTTATTGAATTTTTAAACTTATAGTCAATATCTAAAATTTTGTAAAGATTAAATTTCGGCAAATATTATATTTAAGATCCTAACTTTACTCCCTTGCAATTTTTTAACATAAAGCTTTGTTAAAATCTAAAAAGTAGCCAAAATGTAAAAATATGAAAATCAAAATATATTTACATTACTCTTGCCTTATTATTTTTATTTTATCAATTTTAAAGAAAGCTTGTTACACAGTTTATATTTTATAGTTCACTCGATAGACATGTATTTAATGACTATTTTCCCTTTTTAATGAAATTGATTGTGGACGTCAACAGTTTTTATCAGGTAATTGGAACGACTTACAATTAAAAATTCGGTTTATTTACACCATCATGGATATATTAGACTTGTTCAATTTTATTCCTCTTGTTAAATATTTAATGATATACATATATGAATAATATTATTTTTAGGTTTTAAATTAAAAATTAAACATGTTAATCCGTTTAAATCAAAGGATTCGAGTATGGAGAAAGTATGAAGACATGCGCGATTATATAAATCATAAACAGATAAAATTCAAGTTTTTGGAAAATATATTCTTGGTTATAAAGATCATCTACATATCGATATAAAGATTTTTCATGTTAATAAATTTATAGAAGAAGCGATTTTATGCTTTATGGAGGAGAGTAAAAGTTTTAATATTCGGTTTAGAAGGTGGGTAAAACAGATTTACATGAGTGTTTTTGAGGAGTTACGACCCTGGATCTAAATGACTAATATTGCATATCTTTGCTATTTTACTGTTGAAATGAAAAGATTCAAAGTATAATTTTCATTGAGGTCTTTGATCATATTAGAATTCAATAAATGTTTTTAAAATTTAAATTTACAATAAAACTGGACTATTTATGGAAACGAAAAATCGAAAAAATAGTTTGATGGTATTTAAATCACAAATCATATTCAAATTCTTTTTCTAAAATTAAAAAACAAACATCGATTAGAATCCGATTTTAACCTGCAATTTTGTGCATTTTTAACTATCAAATCATTCCTGTCATTGATTGAAAGTTTAAACCGTGGTAAAAATAGAAATATTTTCTTAAGAACACGCTTAATTTGATTCATAATTGTTGAAAAGAACTATCTTGTCAAAATAAAAAATATAATTCAAAAAGAAGCCGAAAACGCGTGTAAAATTAAAAATCGAAAACGAAATTATAATTTACGCAAAACCAGTCAAAAATTGAATGAGGATATATTAAATTTACCTGATGGCATCTCGTTTAAACAAAAATTAAATATACGTTGGCAAAAGTATCAGTTTTTTGACAGAGTTAGAAAAAGATGATCCTCAATCATATCTTTATATTTACGACTTTTAAAGGGTCTCAAGAATTATCATAGGTGAAAAAAATCTCCGAAGCCCTGTTTAATTTCGTTATATATAGGCCTAACTTGATTTCTCTTGATATTTTAAAAAGTATTCATGATTCATAGTATATAATCAATGAAAACAAATTATCAAAATCCATCCTTTAAACTATCCCACTGTACTGTAAAATAATTTCACACGCACTTTAAGGCATTTTTGGTTACAGAAAGGTTTACATGTCCATTTAAACGAATTATATGCTGTGCGAATAAAGATAATCAAATATTGCTTTTGATAAGCGTTTTTTTAACAACTTAAAATGGCCAAAATATGTGGAACTGGGAAATAATTAACTGTTAGATACAGCTTTGGCAATAATATTTTTAGCGATTTATAAATTGAGGTGTAATTACTTTATTTATGAAAACTGGATGGTTTAGGTGTTATTAACGAAAGTTAACAGTTAAGCCTAATTTCAATCATAAAGAATGCGACAAACAAAAAGGGTATTTAGAGAAACTTAACGACTGTTGCCTGAATCTTAAACCTATTTTAGTATTTAAGCACTGCAGATGTGATAAATCAAATCATAGCAATAAGCTCAATTTGATGCAATTATATTTGAAACATAAGGTTTGGGTCAAAATAGGTATTTTCAGGGATTCCTGTCTCAACGTTAAGACGATTTTATCAATAAATTAATGAATCAAATTCATATATTCAAAATTTTTACGAACCACAGAATTTTTTTAATCAACAAATCACAATGAGTCCTTGTACGGGATACGAAATGAGAGGAACAGGAATAAAAACCTATAAATATTCTTTTTTCCGTGTCAAGGATTTGAGACAATAGAGAACGTTATTGTGACAATTCAAAATTTCATATCTGAAAAGGACGCCTGAAGAAAAAATCAATTTTCAAATTATCTGTCACCGACTTCTGCATCAATTTTTTAATTATTAAGATATGATTTTAAAATAAAAGCCACAACTAAAATTTATTTCCCAGTAAATCTTATTTAAGTTAGAACTCTTTCAGCTTTTTACAATTCGTCGATATCGGATCACCATTATCTTATATTTATTCAATGATCTGAATGAAATTTATACAATCTAACGAGATATTATTTGCAGTTTTAAGCTATGAGAATTTTCTAATAAACTTTTTTTGATGTAGTTTGTTGGTGTACCATGAATAAATGAGTTATTCAAACAATACTATTTTATGACTATTGATCAAGAGTATTCTCTTGAAGTCACCATCAATCATCTCATTCTTTAGACTTTTCGCTTTAAGCTACAAAAATAGCAAAAAAATTCTTGAAACTATTCAAAGTAAGCAAGGAACTTTGCGTGAATAGGCTAACTTATAAAAATAAGTTGTTCAAAGCGAATCTTTTTGAGTTTAATAAATTGATCAACTTATTTAACGTTATTTGAGGTGATCTTTAAAGAAATTGAATGTTTCACTTATTCATTCCACAAAATTAAGCCTTGAACTTTTCCCATTTTCGCCACATATAAGACGTATTGCATCGTTTAAGATTCGAAGTTTCGTATATCGAATTAGAAAAAGTATTGATCAAGACATTTATATACAACAATAGCTGAAAGTGTTATTTTATCATGTTTTTGTATCGATCGATTCCCTGTTTAATATATCAGTTTCGCATTCTTTAGTTGGTTTAATGACCATGAAAGTAACGCCTATGTAACGATAACCCACACAAATAACACAATCATTTCAAACTATTTAATTTTTAATCTGACCGCCAAATCCACAAAATTGATAATACTCGCCCGGATATTTTTGTTCTCTATTGTCTGATCATTGGACGACATTAATAATAACCTATCTAGCGCATGCTTGTTATACTATAGCTAATTCAAGATGTTTTGTTGATTATTTTCAGATTTATCCTCTATTATTACTTTTTTCGAAATTAAATTTATTGAATTTTGCCTTTCATCTTAATTAAGAATATATTTAATATGGCGAATTATTTCTTAAAAGCATCTTGAATTATTAGAAATATTGAATGATAAAAGTTTTTTCGTCACGCAGATTCTCGATCGTAGACGAATCTTTGCAGGGCATCAAAGATTGAATTGATTTTGAAAATACTATATATATTTAAACAACTAGGAATTCTTCTTGCTTTATTTATTTGATACCAATAAAAATTATTTAAACTTTTAAGCATCGATCACGACTGAGTAATAAATCCTTGCATAAATTTGATGATTTTGTAATATTGTCATGTCTATTTCTGTTAGATTGGCATATAATAATTTTAACGTGATTTAAGAGAGTTGTTCGTTAACTTGTCTGTTGAACCAAAAAATGCAAACTCGATGCAGAGTAATTTGAAAAATAAATATAATCTGATGTCAAAATTTTTGATTCTCGATTCGACGCGTGAAACACTTCAATCTTGAAAGTGTTGATCATCTTCCTATTTTTATTAAAATAGTTAACAGTTATCAAATGGTACTTTTAATGACTTTTTATGTTAACAAACGATAGTTTTAGGATCGTTAAAATATTTGGAAGGTGTCCATCCTTTTTCAAACATCTTTAAAATAGACTAAAACGATATTGAGGAAGTTAAAAAATATTTCTTATCTTACTTTTTACCATATCGATAAAAAGAAAAGTAAAACTAATTATTATTGTTAAATTTTAACAAATTTCTGTGCGATATAAAATGATGGAGGGTTGACATAAACGCAATCATCCATATGCTCGGGTAGTGGTAGAGTACGGAGAGCCCTCGTCTTGTCTAAATTAAAATATGTAAGTAATTCTCAATTCGCTAATGCCTTCAAGGTTAGGTTGTACTTATGGCCGACGAGAGAGTGAAGTTTTAAGTTTATATGAATCCTACACAACCTAAGATTAGACGATATAAGGAATCGCCAGGAAAGATGTGGTGAAAGGGTAAAACCTATAAAGAAGTGCCTACATATAAATAAAATCTATTCGGTAGACGTCCAATTAGGTTTTACTCATCCTTGCTTTTCAAAAAAACTCTAAACGCTTGAAGAGACTTTAATTTCGGGGCCCGTGTGATTTACATTCAGTGGAATGATATCATATGACCAAGAATGAATACCTGGTTTCATTCTTATAAGTTTTGAAATATTTTGGTTTTTGCTTTACAATATTATTCTAAGGTAGTAGAACGGATAATTTTAATCTTGTTTGTTCACGTAACGTCTAATATCTTAATCTAACGTGAATGTAAAGTTATGTTAGTTTAGACGAACATTAAATTTATGTATCTGACTATTTTTCGATGAAAAAATTAAATTTTCATATTTTCACTTTGAATTCCACAGCGCTTGAGACCAAATCATGTATGATTAAAACAGGCGTTAAGTATATCTATTTTCTCAAAAATTACGAGTTCAATTTTCACGAACCACAATGAACAAGATATGAATCAGATTAACTGGAAAAGGAGATTTTTCAAGTTTAAATACTTTCCTATTAATTTCTCACAACGTATTTATGATTTGTCAGGTTATGATAAGTAACACTTTTCTCTCATATAAAGTCATAAAATAAAAATGAGAAACTATACAATAAACTAAAATTTTGTGATCTAAAGAGATAAATTTTCATATGTGAACAATGAAAAGTTACCAAATATTACACATAAAACATTTTTAGCAGCCATAAATTAATCTTGTAAAATTGCCCGATTCTCCTTCCATTGAAAGAATTTCGAGTGTTTTTAAACAATAACCTTTCGAAAGACTACGATCATGATTATCTTTTGTGTAATATTTCACTTATTAAGATATATAAATTTAAAAATGAAAACCTCTGGATTTAAAATGATATTCCTATAAAAGTTAAGGATGATCTGATATCTTGGTATTTATTGTCAAAATTTTATCTATTTAAACTAAGCGTTGTTCATAATCGACCCAGATGTATTTCTATATTTCGACACCCCAAATAAGCAAAATTTTATGGTTTTCCGTCATCTAGATTCATAAATTCTCTCTAGCAGTAATCGTGAACAACAATTAAGTCTTTATTCAATGCTAAATACCTTTTAAAAAAATACATAATTAAAAATATCTGCATTTTTTTACTTCTCTGAAACTCCTAAATACGAAAGGAAAAAACATAAAAAATAATTAAAGAGTGTAAAAATTTTCACTGATATCTCATAACGGATTTCTTTGGGATCGATATATAAATATCTATTTTTTAAAATATCTCTCTGGCCTTGTAAAAAATTGAGTAAAACTACACCATGAAGAATATTCATCAAAGATCTCTTTAAGCTCGCGTTATGGTTTGAAAATTTTTTATGACTAGATTTTATTGAAGATAAAAACGAGCTCAACGATTGAGGACGTTTTTAAATTATGTAATGGGGATATACACTATCCAGTCAAGGAATGCGAACATACCAACCTGGCTTTCATGTGTTTATCGACCAATCCCATTTTTTAATCCTGTGTAAAAATATGTGAACTTGAGTTGTCAGGAATTATAAACGATCAATCCCGTAATTCATCAGATCATACCGCCATCAACTCTAAGAGATTTGAGTCGAATATCTTTTACTAAGTTATGTTTCTATGGGCTTTGGAGGATATTCCTCGCCTGTTCACCATTTATAAAACTCTTCTTCACTTTTATGAATCAATTTTCAACTTGATCCCACTTGATGGGGTTTCTGTCTTTCATCCTTAGTATAAAGAGATTTAGACATCGTATCTTCTGTAAGATATTTAAAAAATGCATGTTATGTATCACCTAAATATATCATGAAAATTTAGATTTATAATTGTTTACAGAAATTTAAATATTTTTCAGACTATAAAAGATGAATGGCTTCATTTTTCTGTTTTTCGTCAACTTATTGATGGTATCCCTAAAACATTGATCAATATAAATTGTTCTTCAGCTTAATAATTCCACGAAGATATAATATGTTTTACAGTAAATATTATAGCTTACCTTAAAATCGTACAAAGAAAGTAATGCATAGTTTTATCCGTGACGTCACAATTCGCCGAAAATAAAAAAAAATTTCCCTAAAAAATGGAAAAAGCATGCTGGATTAGGAGTGAAAAGGGACAAGAAGTTCTAACTCGTTCTAGATTCATTTTCAGAATCAAAAAACGAATATCTGGAGGGAAATTTTACTGCAACTGCAAAAATGACACTTGTAATGTCATTGCCGTCTCTTTGAACAGAAATTTGTAAAGTGTTAATGGTACCCACTACCATTCTAACGACTAGGAGTTTATAGTTTCTTCGCAACTGCGCACTAATATCAAGGAAATGGTCACCAGCAATCTCTACAGATCGGTCCAAGACATGTATGATTGTGCAAAGGCAGATCTTGTGCAATCGTACACTCATGATGTTGCACGGTTTCTACCCTCATTCCACACTCTTAAAGTGTCGATCTACAGATGGAAAAGGGAAGTAGCACCAATGCGAATTGTTCTTGATTGTGATTCTTTTAATTTCGACTTCTTTCGTCTTTATGAGAATGTAAATATGTTATAACATGTTTCATTTGGTGATGAAGCGTTAGTAGTTTTGGGAGATTGTATTTTCGTTCAACGATTCGCAAACGTGCAAAATCTCATTATCGTTATGGATGGTACATATAAATACTCTTCTACTTCATTTTACCAAATTTATATTTTGCACGGTGTCTTTTCTGGTCAAAGTTTTTCTCTACTATCCTGTTTTATGAACAGTAAGACCCAGACAGCATACACTCAAATGCTGTCTGTTGTAAAGGTGAGGCTTGCTGAGAGTAACATAGATTTTTCTCCTCTTCGAATCCAAATTGATTTCGAGCAAGCCCCAATTAATGCAGCTCGTGTAGTCTTTCCAGTGGCTGAAATTCGTGGTTGTTACTTCCACTTCGGGGAAGCAATTTAGAGGCGGGTACAAAGTTTAGGTCTGACGGAGTTATATCATGGAGATACAAATTTTAAACGTTGTGTCCATTTATGCCCTGCTTTGCCATTAATCCCTTTGGAAAGCATCGAATCTGCCTGGGATTATATCCTGAATCTTTTGACAGAAGATAATGATAATGTTTTGGAGTTTAAATCATGCATGGAGAACACTTGGCTCTCACGGTCTGATACAAGTCTATTCAGCAGGCAAACTTGGAATCATTTTAGTGATTTACGTGGAACAACAAACTACGCGGAGGAAGGTTTCCACTCGAAACTAAATAAAAGTACTGCAAGCTTTTGGGAGGTTGGTTCTGTTCTGAAGCAAATTCAGATCTATGCTGATATAGAGTTGAGGAGACTCCTTGGTGGGGTAAAAGTCGAAGTCCAAGAAGCGCGTCTACGTCCAACAGGATGAAAAAATTAAGACTGTGGGATCTATATGAAAATCGTGCTCTAGACCTGTTTGAACTTCGTGACTCCCTAAAAGATTCAATTAAATTAGTTTAATGATTTTAAATTTGTTTTATATGTTTACTTAAATGTGAATTTATCAATAAAAAGTAGTTGGCATGTATTCTTTTTCAATTCAAACTGAAAAATATTTTAAAAAATTATTTTATTTTCCGCGAATTGTACCCTAACCAGTTTTATCTTTTCAGAATAAAAAAAAACATTTTTCATTTCAGTAAATTCTTAACAACAGAGAAGATATAATAAAAACTAATTTTCATACAGATTTTATATTTACATGTTTAATAATACTTTGCTTCTAAGATCTGCCGTTTACCATTTTCTATTCTTCAGTTAACCTTAAAACTATCAGAGAAAAAAAGTTTAATTAATTATAATTTGTCAAAATAGTAAACATCGATCATATTTATCATTCTTTTTTAATGATACTTAAAATCGTGAAGAAGTTTCGTTTTATTCTAACAATAAAAAATATGATATCAGACTCTCATCATGTTGTTAGAAAATCAGTTAGATGTACAGTTTCAAAATATCCAAATATGTCATTCCTTTGGATTTATAAACTAATTCTTTAAAAATATTAAAAATTAGATACGAACGGTACCATTTTGTATCTATTTGACAAAATTTTACATTTTAGTAAAAGTTATGGCAAAATGTTCAATCTATCTTATTTATTTCGAATTTTTAATTCTAAATTAGAAAACTTTCTCGTGGATAAAGAACAAGGTGAAATTACTACATGTAAAACTCTAACGCAATAGACCTTGGTCTTTTACTTCAAAGAGTTAAAGGAAGGAGAAGATTATTACATCTTCGACTGACCAATGCAGAGTTTTGACTGAGGTTGTCTATTTACCCAAAGTATGAGAAATGTTCTTTTATATTTACAATTCTTGAACAATAGATGGATGAACATTTTCAGCTTTTCTAGTTAGGTCGACCATGATGAACATTGTTTCGACTACTTTACACTTAAAGTTAAATTCATAATCGAAATTAAACGAATTAAGGCAAATATTGTTTTAATTATAATTTTAGATAAATATTAAACAACTGTGGTAATAATACAAATAGTACCTGAAGACAGAATTTTTTTACTTTTGTATATTAACATATTGTTTCATCAAAAACTGACAAAGTTATAGTATATTTTAAATAAAGTCAGTTGAGAAATCTCAAGCCAATTTTGGATGTGATTAAACAAAATATTTGAAAACATATTTCATTTGTCATCTTTTCATATTTGGAAATAACAAATATTGAAAATAAAACTAACCCTCATTTCATCTCTACATTCAAGTAAATTCTTTTCCTGATTATCCTATTTTATCAAAAGAACAATTGGATAATGGAAAATTTCGCTGCTCGAAACATTGAAACGAGTAAATAATATTATCATAAATATTTATTTAAAAATAAAACAAATCGAACAAAACTTATTCCTTTTTCAAAAGGCTAACCTTTTACTTTTGTGAAGGCAATACATGGAACAAGTCCACAATCATTATTTGAACTATCATTTGAAAATTTATTTTCATAAATTATTTTTCCCGGCTTATTAATTGTTTGCATTGCCGAGCACTATTATAAAGAGTATTTTCTGCCAATCTATGCTTTATGTCTATATATGATAATTTTTTATAATTTTGTATTCAGTAAAAGAAATCATTTATTTTTAACATATTCTTCATCAAAAGAGATATATCCACTACTCATAAATTTTTTTAAGATTTAAGTTAATTAGTTCATCGATGTTAAACTTCTGCTAACCGTTCAATTGGATATATTAACGTCACCCTCATTCACATACAGAGGTATTTTTGTCACAAATGAAAAATTCTCAACAAATTGAGAGCTTAAGTTGATTTGAAAACTCGTGGACATGTAAATTAATACATCACAACAAAGTATATTCCAAGGAATTTGTGATGGTTCTTTAAGCTACCATAATATATTAAAAACATAATTGTGTGTCTAAAGGCTTTTGATCTCATAATTTTTTATACGTCCTAAAATTGGAAGGTTTTCTATGTTTGTGATTCTAAGCCTGAGTGCAATATCGCATTTATGTTAAAATTTTGAAAACCAGGTAATACTATTCTGATCTAAACGCCTGAGGCAAAGGTGGTGTTTGGAGAAAGAATACTTACATAATGATCATAAATTTCTTTCAGTATATTATTCTAAAAGGTATTAATGGTAAAGGTTAAGAACTATCTAGAGCAAAAAAAGAATAAACTAATATGATTATACTCCTTCAATTAAGTTTAGAAGAATCACTCTTTAGTTTCAAATATGATCATGATAACAGGTAAATGCTTGACTTCGAACCCTAACCAAAGGTTTATTTGACTCTATAGGCTGGAATATTTTAAAAGCTAATAGATTCTTAGAAAAGAAGTATGAGTGAACTTATTTTCACTTTAAAATTGCATTTGAAAAAATGTTAAGTTGACTTGAGATCGATGAGTTTATGACTATGCATTATATTCACTTTTCCTATTTTGTCAGATTTTTGTTATCTTTTTATGCCTTGATTAAAATCAGTTAAAAACTTGTTTTTAAAGGGTAATATCTTGAAAATACGAAAATTGCAATTGCAGCATTCAAAGTTTCACTGGTATTGATGTAATAACACGCAGTCAACTCTGTTATAGTACATCTATGCATGTCCCTTTTTGTGGTTAAAAATGGAATAAATAACTATCATCTGTGAAACTTAAATTTATTTTTACAATGTAACCTTACAGTTTATACATAAGGCATACAAACTAAACCTATGTCTAATTATATTTTGAGTTGTCAATTAAACTAAACACTGATAATCTGTTATAATTTCCCACTGCAGATAAAAATATTTTTCAACATCGAAAAGTACATGTGGTCATCTATGATATTTTCATGACCTTTTACCTCCATAAGATAGACCTATTTTTCTTAAATTATTTACAATCTGCCAATGTGAAAAACATGTGTGATGTTTTGATATCAGAAATATCATAATTTTTAACAAATATCAATTGTTTCCTTCTGTGTTTTCTCTAATCATATACTTTTTAGAATAATTTAAAAATCGTTTTTTCTCCTCTATTTTGCCTATGGTTTTTGTTTAAAAACAAAAATATCTAAAATACAATTGTTCAGATGTAGCAAAATTTCGTAAAAATCTAAATACCTTAAACGTTAGAAAGAGCTTTATTGAAATTATTTATTGACTATCGATTGCAAATGATATAAGAAACGCAAAAACAGCTCAGATGGTCCTGGATACTATTGAGTTAATTGGCGTAAAGATCGTTGCATGAGTTAATATTGTACAAAAATTTTGGCTGATAAACAAAATACTTATCGAGTTCAATTGTATTTATTCTGTAAAACTTGATAAAATAATTTTATTTTTTGTAGATAAACGATATTATGTGGAGAATCTAGAATTTTTAATTTTATTCATTGCAACACGAAATTATATTTTTTAAATTAAATCAATCAAAAGTGAGATTTTATCAATTTTAGAAATTTTAATTTATCTTAATGATAGATAACGAGATAAACAATGTTGTTCAAACATTCTTAACAGATTAAAATATTAAGGGTTTCGAAGGTAAACAAAAATATAAAATTATTTTCCATCTGAATTGTTAGCCCATAACTCCATTTAGTAGATTCTATGATTTAAATACAGATATCCTACCAGCGATAAAAAATTTGCCTCTGGAGTTTTAAGGAAAAGGAAATAGAACTTAGATAATCAAGAGAATTAGGAAATATAAACACTATTTATACCAAATGGAATTTCAACAAATAAATGTTTATGCATAAACTCAATTAAAAGGTTTAGTATTAAAATAATTCCAAACTCATGAAGCCAAATATTTTTAAAACTTTCGAATGAATGAATTTCTTATCATATCTAGTTGGATTTAAAGGGAATGACCAACGGGCTACACTCTGAATTGATTCAAATCAAAAATGCTTTTTCAGTTATAAAAACACAAAAATATGTCATTTACAATTTTTCAAGTTAAGAAAGTGAAGAAGCACAACATCTTACTTTTTGTTGAATTTTTGTTCGATTTTCAATTAAAACGCTGACAATCATAAAAATAATTGAAAAATTGAACAGACGGCGCATGAAAATGTTTGTGGAAGCTAACATGATGTATATTTCAGATTTATATATTTTAAGGTTATTAAAACATTTGACCAAAGTAAATCCCATTGAAAGATAGACACTTCATGTTTCGTTTGTTTTTCAATTTATTGTCTATTTGCACTTATTTTCCAGTATAACTGCCAAGCAGAAAAATTCGTAGAATTTTAACTCTCTTCACAAACCACGATAAATTCTGTCAATATCTCAATCAAAACAGTAAAAATTAACTTATTTATAGGCAAAATTAGCAAGAAGTTTCAATCATACGGTATACCAGCACCAAATTGACGATCTCAATCAACGCTTTTATCTCTATAATTTCAATTCTCAACGTGATCCTGCGAAATTCGATTCTGTTTTAATTATGATTGATTTAAAAAACAGAAAATATCTTCAACTTGCCGAGACAACTAAAGACAATCTGAACTTTGAAATATACCAAATAAAGTTTGAGTTTAACAAACTTACTCTTTTCTCAAAAAATAAAAAAATTTTAACTTTAAATCGAACAAGTCTTTTGATTGATACTTTTTACCTCCAATCCAATATCGTGGAGATAGTTTTTGATCCAACAAATCCAAAAAATATGCTCATAAGGACATCGAATCGATCGGTAAACGTACTTTTTGATCCTAGTTATTTAAATCAGATTTAAAAAACAATATCACATGGTGGTGGTTGGCAGATGACGTTATCGAAACTCAGTGGTACGTTATTAATATAACTCAGGCACAAATCTGACAATATTTTTATATTTTTACGTAGATTCTAATTGATGATATAATTAGATAACAAAAAAGAGAGAAACTTAACTTATATTACTTTTGGTCAAGATAAACCGCAAAATATAAAAAATAATGTTACACGATTCGGATACATTAAAGAATATATCTGGTTATTACTGTCTGTAGCTAAAATATTAACATCATACACATCAAAAATAACTTATAAATTCGAATTATATAATATTTCTAGCAAAGTTTTTCTCAAAGCCAGGTTTCCTAGAGGTAGTGTAATAACGGTTTTTTTTGAATTTAATCAAGAACTTTTATTGGGTGGAATTTTCTGGACGAGAGATTTTTCTGTGTGTTCAAGATTATTTGAACTTTAAATCTTTATGGCACAGTAGAACAGATTCCCTGGAATTTTCGCATATACGTGTGGATAGACAGATAATTTATGAGTAAAATAACGTAATTTAAATAGTTTGTTCGAAAATAAGATTCTAGCCTTAAGATTCATTGAAGAGTTTCCCGGATTAATTATAATGACAAGAGAAATCCAGCAACGAAAAAAACTTCCGCATGAGAATGCAGACAAATATACACATTTGATAAAGTCTGTTGATTCAGAGGTCACTGTCCAGAATAAAATTTTAACGTTTATTACATTTACACATGGAACTAAATGGACATATATTAGAGCCAATACACATAATTTAAGTAAAAAATGTTATTGGGTATGTTTATCAGTTTCGTTCTAGCCTGAGTGCACTGTTGTGATTCCTGTTTCAAAAGAAGCATCTTTTAAAAGTCAAATTACGTATAATTCGAAGAACCCTGTTGTATTGCTATGCAAAGGTTATTGTTTTTTGTAAACCATAGGAAATATATTTTTAGAAAATAAAAAGATTTTTGATGGTTTTATGATATCACGCGACGCTGGATTTATGTGGAATCCTGTTTTTACTTTTCTCTATTCAGATCAGCATCGATTTTCGAGAAATACATATTCTTAACGAAGCAGAATTTATTGTTGGGTATACAAATGATCAAACGTCCATCTAGTAATTTTGAAATTTATAACCTAGTATAAGTCTCAATATTGGAAAAAATTGGGAGAAGTTTAATTTAAAAATTAATGAACCAAAAATATTTCAGATAATTACTTTTAACGATCCGTCGCCATTTATAATGGGGATTTTTTTGAAAAGTAAAGTTGATCACCATAAATATTTTTCTGTGACTGATCTTGAACCTATTTTATGTTTTTTTAATTTTTTTATTTTGAGCAAAAGAATGCACTGTTGACGATTATGAAAAATTTGCTCCTGGCAATTATTTTGAAAAAACCTGTTTTCAAGGACAACGAGCATTTACGTATGTAAGGAAACAAGAATCACTCTGCAGAAGTAATATTTCAAAACTCCCCCCAATTACGATTGAGCGTTGCCAGTGCACATTAGATGACTATCATTGGTATTTATTTATGTTTTCCCAGTACTCTGGGTTATGAATCATTCAATGGTAAATGCTACTACGTGCCTTATGATATATCTGGTCTTGATATAAAAATAAGATATTGTAGTGAGGGAACTGTCGTTATAAGCGAGAATAGGTATTTATTTCAAAAAATTTTGAACTTTATTACACGATGATGACAAGTGTATTGCTGAAGATCCGAATCTGTTAATTTTTACAGATATATGCATGCTACACTGTAAAATACATATTCTAAAATAGATGAAAATGATGTGATTTTATTAATGATGAGGAATGAATTTTATCTCTATAATTTACATGAACCCGAACAAAAACTGATGTCTATTTCTTCAGAATTACTGCCAAATGTTAACAAGAAATATTTAGCCGTTGATAGGCATGAAAAATGTTTATATTTACATGTTGAAAGTGGAATAATCAAAAGATGTTATGGAAGTCAATCTTTAATCGATAGTATCGTAATTGAAATAGTGGTGCAAAACACACACGTGGAAGGATTTAAAATCGATCCCAAGCTTCATTATATTTATTATCACACAAAAAATGGAGTTTTTGTTCTTAACATGAAAACGCATGTTCAAAAATTGATATATAATACATCGAAAACAATCTATTATTTCTATTTGAACTACGAATTAGGGTAAAGTTACGCTCTATATTCCAGAATTATCTTTATCTCTTGTGTAGGCATTATAGCTGACAAAGAAGAAGTTTACGTGAAGAAATTAAATCTTCAAGGAAGTCAAATTCAGGAATTTATCGTCCCAAGAAAAATTCAAGCTGTAGATTATTTTGAAAATGGAAATGTTTTTATATATTCAAATGACGATATAATT
The DNA here is from genome assembly GCA_024349245.1 of Neodontobutis hainanensis. Taxonomy (NCBI): domain Eukaryota; kingdom Metazoa; phylum Chordata; class Actinopteri; order Gobiiformes; family Odontobutidae; genus Neodontobutis; species Neodontobutis hainanensis. Next base: position 44,692 of record JALDNG010001084.1, on the reverse strand, counting down.
GTTTACAGTGCTTCCAATAATCAAACAAGAACTGTATATATTCCTAATTTAAAGGTAGGAAACAAACCTCTTAAAAGGAATAAAATACATAAGATCACAAAATTTTATTTTGGAAAACGCCATTGTTCTGAATGACAGTTATATTTTGTTAAAAAACATCAACAATGGATATTTTCTTTTCAATAAAGATTCTCGTAATTTTTCAATTTAAGTTAAAAGATCTTGAAAATGGCTGTAGATATGCACTATGCGACCATTTCTGTTTCACAAAAGGGAAATATGAATATGAGTGTGGATGTCCAGATCATATGAAGTATAACAAGATTAAGCATGTTTGTGAATGCCCTGTGTCAGACCCCAAGTGTACACGTAAATGCAAATTTAAATATATTTAGCTTGTCAGATGCATCAATTTTACTGCAAAAATCACAAATGCATCGATTCGAAATTCACATGTAATGGTAATAATGATTGTGGAGACGGGTCAGATGAGGTAAATTGTGTTAAAAGTATTCACATAGCTCATTTTAAGCTTGTAAAAAAGATGAATTTCTATGCGATGGAAATAGTAAATGTATCAACCATCGATTCATCTGTGATGGTAATAAAGACTGCGATGATGATAAAGATGAAACAAACTGTCACAATAGTAAGATCAAATGTAAAATATTTTGTTCTACCGAAATGTCCAGCTGGGAATTCTCAATGTTTTAATGGTTTATGTATTCCATCAAAACTGTTTTGTGATGGTAAAAATGACTGTCAAGATAGTAGTGACGAAGAAGACTGTGATAGTTACGCTTAAATTGATAAAAGATATATGTGATGATAATAGTGCTCAATGTGACGATGGTGAATGTATTCCGCACGAATATCTGTGCGATAGTATATTCCACTGCAAGGATCTAAGCGACGAAAGATTATGTTCTTGAAAAGCATAATATAGGTAATACTAGAACTTTCAATTTACAAAACATCAATTGTTTGGTCCAATGTGATGGCCTTTGTATCCCTGAAAATCAAATATGTGATCATATTACTCACTGTGAAGATGGATCAGATGAAAAGGCTGTCGTAGTTAAGATCTTAATAATCAGTGTTCGAGAATATTTGCGTTGGTAAAAGAGATAGAAAATGCAGCCAAGAAAATCTGTGTTATTACTCTTCTAACACTTGCGATAATTTTAATGATTGTGAGAACGAAGAAGAGGAAATTGACTGTCCAGGTAGATTAGCAAAATTGAATAAAGTGAATACAAGGTGCACTTCTTTGAATGTATATACATGTGGAGATGGAAATACTGTATGCGAGGAAAATATGTGTCACTTCTACCACGGTTGCGGACAAATATACGATGATCAATTTGGTTGTGGTAAGTAAAGAAAAATTATTTAGATACAATAGATTTTGCAGACGATATTCAAGTTATTAAAAATAAAAATGGAAATGTTACGATAAGTTTGATTTGGAATTATAACAGCCAAATAGATTTTGAATTAGTTTTAGCTGAATAGTAATTTCAGAAACATTATTAAGTGATGAGAAAAATATAATTTATTCATCGAATCACTCTGATATAACGGAAATCACTCTACCAGGGCTTAAACAGTGTCAACGATATATTTTGACAATTGAACCTAAATCAGGCTTTCTACGTGTCAAACATTTTATATATTATGATTTCTCCTCGGCGTTTGAATCGTTATATATCCGAGCTGACATTTCAACAAATTCAATTTCGTGGGATTCTAATATTCCTGATTGTATCCCTAAAAGCATATATGTGATCAAAATTATAACAGACAGATTGAATGCTACCAAAACGGATCCTTTAAAAATAAGAAACTTCTCGATTTCTTCACATCTTATAGTTCCTAATCTCGGTTTTATGAACTGCAGAGTATTATTTTAAATTTTTGAAGGTTGCAATATGCCCTAAATTAATTTTCAATGATTCCTGCACAGATTTTCTAGCGATAACTGTGGAAAAAGCAACATGTAATATCTGTCCTTAATTAAAAAGCACCTTATATTCTCCATATACTCATACTAGCTATCGTAATTTTCATCCCTTTATACGTTGGATCGATAATTTTTCGGCATTCAATGAATTTTGAAATTTGGGAAATTTTTCCACTGCTTTTCCTTTTTCGAAACTATAGAATTTTTCGAAAAAATGCTTACACAATTGGTTTTTCATATTTAGTTTGATTTCAGAAAACAAAGAATTTGATTGTTCAGATGAAAAATTGAAGTCATAAAAATCAAAACAGCTCGCATATATATTGAATAGCTTTTTTGACATTTTTAGACATATTAGCCTTTCTATTTTCTCGAAAACGAAAATTTTTTAAATATTAATTAAATCTTTATAAACAATGTGTGATATGGCTCTTAGACACGAGTCACCGTTTCTGTTTTTTCGACCAATAAATAATGCCATAAAATAAACGAAGCTTTGAGTAGAATGAGTTTGGTTCATAAAATGGAACAATTAAACTCATCTCCAACACATGCCAAGTCTATCTCAATAACATAAATTTTCCAAATTTATTTTTAAGTTAAAGATATAATTTTTCGAGGATTAATTGAAAAAAATGACAATAAGGTTCAAAGCTATTCGTAATTGTAAACAATATAATTATCTAAAAAGTTGAGAATTTACGAATATACGTTGATATAATTATTTCAATGGCAAAAATACAAGGAAAAGATATTTTTAAATTAAAAAATCAGGATCAATCTAAATCGATTTTTAAAAATCTTAACTAATTTAATAAATTTTATGAATATTATAAACTTATAAATTTATACATTTACTGCGATCAAGATTTATCTTTAATATTACAAATATGAAGATATTCAAAAATATCGAAAATTTTATGAAAAAAATAAACTTTATGAAGAAATAATTTCACTTAAATAATGTTATTTCAAAGCTGGATTTGATAAGAATAAATGATGTTTTTCAGAAATTTTAAAGTTAATTTTGTGACCTACGTAGCATAACGTGTTGCCATCATCAAAATATTGTGATAGAAAATTCTGAAAATGATAAATAAAAATTTTTTGCTGCCTTAAATAAACGGGTATACTCACTTCATGTCATCTGGTAAGTAGCTTCAGCTTTATGGCTTGAATACAACCCAGATGTAGACCTATATTTTCTTGAAAGAACGAATTTCGGTGTTACATTTGCCACTTAATCATTCGAGGTCGAATATACATGTATGTACGTTGGAATTTTGAAAAACGTGCCCATATAAATAATTTTTGAACGATGTAGGGGAATTTTGCAATATTTTTCAAGAATTTCAAAAATAATCTCTTCATATTTATATATATAACACGTGGTATTAAAAATTTGGAATTTAACCATTAAATTTGGTATCTGGAAATAATATCTTTTAAAATATAAAAATCAGAAATATCACTTGTAATTTGAAGCAGAGCTAAACAAACAAAAAAATAATCCAAAAACACGAAAGAATTATACCAGCCACTGTTATCTGTCGTCTGTTATTAGATGCTACGATTAGGGTACAAACATACCATTCGATAAAAAATTAAGGGTTAAATTCATGAAAAAACAGCACATTGGTATTTATAAATGGGAATAATCAGAAAAAAGAACGTAAAATACTTATTTATCTATGGAGGATATTGATGTTGACATGATAATCTGATAAAAGATATTTCGTCTTAGTTTGTAAACATTCAACAATAATTTGTAAAATATATAAGAATTGAAAAGAAATTATTCTTAAAATGAGTAATTTTACTTTGACCTTCCAGATAAGGGGTGAATGAAATATACTTAATGTAAATTAAAATAGATCCTAACTTAAAATGACCAGAAAACATGCCAAATTACTGAAAAAGAACAAAAAAGAATTTTTGAAATCAAAAATATTTCATAACAACATTTAGGCAAGCCATGTGTGGACTTATTTTATCTAGATTCGAAAGATTTGGCTAATTCGTGGCCACACGATATGTTTCATAATTAGTAATTTGAAAAAAACCATATAAATCATATAATGCAACGTATCTTATCTGAATAATAAAATTATTTTATGTTATATTTTTGCGTTTATGGGTATTGAAATTTTTCATCTCAACGTTTTTGTATAACTTGAATTTTACGAGTAACAGTTAATTACTCTTAGACCTTAAATTTTTATCATATGTTAAAAAATTAAAACTAAATATTCTTTTATTGTTCTATGAAAATTGTGTGAGTAAGTGGCTTTAAGTTTAAAATCAAAATAAATCGTCTTGAGAAACAATTTTTAAATTTTGCTTTTGAAGATTTTTTATATTTTCTAAATTTTACATTTTAGCCATATTGTATTTGAAAAGTAAATTTTGTTCATCTAATATTAACTCAGTGCAATCTTTAAAAAACATTATTACCTTTAGAAATAGCCTGATATAAAGATTAGTGAGTTAGTCAACACATAAGAATAATTAATTATATGCATCACACTCTTTAACGCTGTCTTTAGCATACTTCATGAACCGAGTTTATCGTTCTGATTAAAATTAAAAAGAGTTATCTCTTTTGATTCATAATTAAGGGGATAATACAGAAGATCATTCCCTGAATACAGTGTGTCTCATGAACAAACGTATGGTTACATTAGTTACCGAATCCCGGCTTTATAAGAAATATTCATACAATTCCACAGCTAATAATGATCACTAAACTCTCAAATAATCAGGTTCACTTTTCTTAGAAAAAAATTCTGACATTTTCTTAAAAACAAACGTTTTCAAGTTGATATAAAGCTTTTCATCAACCTTCTGTGTACCCATGGTTGTGATGTGTGCTTTGAAATTAAACAAATGTTATTGCCTTTCTTCTGTTTATATTCCTCATTGTCTAGTCGATTTAAAATACATAATCCAGACCCAAAAGAACATCGACATAGATGTTTTTTTGCGGATATTACGTAACTTCCTGTTTAAAATGTCATTTTGTATTTCAAAAAAGATAATAATCTTTAGGCTCCGAAATGTTTCGTGGCCTTAATATATGTTATATTCTGCTCTTTTGAAATGTACGTGTCTCAATGATGAATTGAGTTTTCAGAATTATTTCCATATATGACCAAATAATTTTGAAATTCCACTTCTATGTGAAAATAAAAAGACTGAGCCTTTTTAATTGGCGCTCTATGCATTAAATTCCCTTCGAGTAATATCGGTTATTTGAGGTATTTTATTCATATAATTCTTTAAACTAAACAGTTTAAACATAAATTTAGGTTTATAGTCCTTAACCAGTTTCTGAAATAATTTAGCGAGATAAATTTACGTTTGCTTTGATCAGAACTAGAAACTGCACCATCACTTTTTACATAAATAACGCTATTGAGTTTTATACGTATGAAAAAAAGATGTTTTTTTAGGAAATTATTTGGTTTCTGAATAGTTTACTCACAAGTCTTCTAATTTAACGTTTGATAAAAAACTTTGTTTTATAAAATGTTCTGTTAAAAGCATACACGATACAAATGTTCGAATTTATCATTCATGATTAAAGATGTTTACAACAAAAATACAAAATTTAATTCTTAAATTTTTAATGGACTCGAGAGATATTTCACGATTAGTAGTTATTTCATAAATATCTGACAATTTCAAACGGGATCGCTTTCATAAAATCGTGTGAGGTCGGCTTCCAGAATAGTTTGTCTGATTTGTACATTGTTCATTTTTTACACCAACTTTAACCATATCCTTAAAAAAGTTTTCCCTAACATTCTTTCTTTTTCAATTATGTTGTTCGTTGGTTCAATATAATAACTTGATAAAAGACAATACGACTGTTAATTAAATTGGAAAAATTTGTCTTCTCAGTATTAAAAGATTCAACGCCAAAATAACTTAAGGAAACTAATTGTTGACCTGAAAAACCAAATGATGGAATGAGAGAAACTTTAGATTATCGAAATCACACAGTACACGGTGGGAAATATGACACATTTGAAATTTTAATACGTCTAAGATATTTGACTTTCAGAGTAGAATACTTGAAGAAAAATTTCAACTGTTGTTATGCTTAAAATCACAGGTATAAAGAATAAAAATTTCAAATCTCAACAAAATATTTATTTGTAATCACTTAATTTTCGGATTTTTTTACAACCAATAAAAGAAAAGATTTTTGTAAATTAATTTAATTAAACGTTAAATCACAAATCGTAGTTGTTTTAAATCCTGCGATCGAGGAAATTTTAATGACAATCTTATGATGTTATAAACAAAATAACAGTATAAAGAAGAAATTGTAAAATCTTTTTCTTTGATGATGTTAAATTAAAGAAAACAAAAATACGAAACATATATGAAATAAAATTTGATACTGTGAAATTTTCATTTTTTAAAAATATTATATTATTAAATCATATATATTGAAATTAGGGAATGACAGAACATCATATTGATGAAAAATAGTTTGAACTATAATTCAAAACAAGTAATTATAAATGTATTAATTCGATGAATTTTAAAGTTTTAATATTCTAAAAACGAATAAAATAAGTATATAATTTAAAATGAATGGCCGATTATTGTTTAAAAGCTCAATTTGTAAGAGGTTAAATATGATACTGTTGTTAACACCTATGATTGAGGCTAAAAATATTCTTTTAATATCGTAACATAAAAAAATTTTACACTTAAATTTAGAGATTTATTTTTTTCAAAAACCTAATGTTGCCAATTATTGAAGTTGACCAAAAAGATATTATTAATAATTACAAAATTGTTGAATTTTCTATGTAATTATTTCAATCCAAAACATGTAACAGATGGGGTAAAAATATACATTGTAGTTAATCGCATAATTTTAATGTTATTAGAACAAGAATAAAGTGTATCCTGTCAAAAGATACGTAACTTAATGTTTATTGGGAGTTTATTTTTGTATCTTTATTGTTTATTTGCAATTTTTGAACAGTATTACTCTCAAGGAGAGAACCTAACAAATTTTGAGATCTCCACTGATATCATGATAAATTCTGTCATTCTCACAGTCAAAACAGTTCAAAATAAACTAATTTTAGGCAAGATTATATCGCAGCAAAAATCATACATTCTATACGCACGAATTCGATGAGTTGAATCAACGATTTTACCTTTATACATTCAATTCTCATTACGATTCTGCGGATTTCGATTCTGTTTTATATTTGATTGATTTAAAAACACAAAAATATCTTAAACTTGCTGAAACAACAAAAGACCATTTGAATCATAAAATAAACCTCTTTGAGTTGAATTTTAACAAACTTCATATTTTCTCAACGAAAAGCAACCTGAAAAATTTAAAGAAACCAAGCCTTGATGTATTTGATACTGTCTACATTCCAAATGATAATTATGAAATATTCTTTGATTCTAAAAATCGAAATAATTTACTCATTAAAATAGAAAACCAATCAGTAAATCATAGTTAATAAACCATAGCTTTATAAATTAAATTTGGTAAATAAAAGCAAGATATGGCTAGCCGACGATGTTTACAAAACTGAGTGGTAAGTTTTAAGAATAATTCAGGCATAGATCTGACAACATTTTAATATTTCAACGTAAATCTCAACTGATGATAAAATTAGAAAACACGACTGAGAAAAATTTAGCATATATATATTTTAATCAAAATAAAACACAGTATATTCAAAATAATGTTTTTAAAATTCGGATATTTTGAAAACTATATCTGGATGGTAATTGAGGTTCGTGAAATTTCGAATTTAAAGAGATTTTACTCAATAGAGGAGTTTCTGGTATTTAACATTTCAAATGGGTCTTTGATTGATTCTGAGTTTCCTGTTGGGTACTATCCAAAGGTTTGTTATTTTTTAATTTTATCAGAAAATTTTCACAGTTAATATCCAAAAAGAAGAAATTTTTCTCTGCATAAAAACTCGTGATAACTTGAAAACACTATGGTATGGAATGTTAGATAAGATGATATTTACTCATATTCGAGTTGATTTACATGTTATATATCGGTTTGAAAATATTTTAAACTGAGATTCTATGAAAATCAGATATTAGCATTAAGATTTATTGAGGCGATACCTGGCTTGATATTAATGACAAGAGAGATACGTGAACGTAATAAATCCGGCTTATTTGAATCGGAACTAGACTTTGAACGGCATAAAGAAGTTTACAAGTCAGATGCTATCCTCAAAAACAACATTCTAACAACTATAACATTTACATTTGGAACTCAGTGGACTCACTTAAGAGTGAATGCAGATTATATCAATCACACATGTTTTTGGGTTTAATAAAAATTTAATTCGTAGCCTGAGTGTCAGGTTGTTATTCCAGTTGGAAGAAACTCATCTTTAAACAGTCAAATTTGGTATAACCCAAAGAATCCTTTATTACTTATAAGTAAAGGTTTTTGAATTGTGTAGATATAAGGATGTATATTCTTTGAAATAAAGTGATATATAATGGTCTTATGATATCATATGACGCTGGACTTATATGGAATACTGTTTAGACTTTTTTAATTTAGCTCAAAGTAAACTTTTCAAATATTTACATTCTTAATGAAGCAGAATTTCTTGTTGGAGTTACAATTGATAATATGTCAATTTAGTATTTTTAGACTTAACACCAAGCATAAGTTTAAATTGTGGGAAAAGTTGGGAGAATTTATATTTAAATATTTTCGAGTCAGAAATACATAAAATAGTTACAATTAAAGAGAAAAGCCCATTTATGATAGGAATATTTTCCAAAAGCAGAAGCGATAGAAATTATTATTTTTCTGTTGTTAATTTTGAATCAATTTTATGTTTTCTACTCTCAAGTAATATCTAGCAAAATCATGCTCAATCGCTGAATATGAGAAGGTTTCTCCAGGAATTCATTTTGAAAACAATTGTTTCAGAGGAGAAACAACATTCATTCATGTAAAAACAAAAGAATCACTCTGCCGGGGTATCAGTTCAAATTTACCACAAATCACGAGTGAGAGATGTTCGTGCTCATTTGATGACTATCATTGGTATTTAATTTGAGACAATCAGTACATTTGGTTATGAATCCTTCAATGGTAGATGTTATATCATGCAGCATGATTTTTCTGAACATTACGTCGAAATTGGTGATTGTAAAAAAGGATCGATCATCTATCCTAACAAACGGTTATTTACTGATTAATTTTCAGAAAAATGCTTCATGATGATGACATATGTTTTGACCTTAATTCTGAAGCGTCCCAACATACCGATATATGTATGCTACATCGTACGAATATGATTTTATAAGAGATGAAAATGATGTAATCTTATTAATGATGCGGAAAAATATTTATTTTCTGACATTAGATCGAACAGAGCAGAAACCCGTACCTATTCCTCTCACAATACATCCCAATTTTACAATTAAACATGTAGAGTTGGATAGATATTTAAAATGCTTATATATCCTCGTCGAAATTGGAATCATGAAAAGATGTTATGGAACAGAATATTTAATAAGTAATTCAGCTTCTGAAATAATAATTCATAATACACACATTGAAGGATTCCATCTAGATTCTAAGCTTCATTATATTTATTATTATACAAAGAATAACGTATATGTTTTAAATTTAAAAACGTACGTGCAAAAACAAATTTACAACACATCTTCCATCATTTATTTTATGTCTTTGAACTACATTTATGGGTTTCATAATTTTTAAAATAGGACGCTCATTATATCATGTGTTGATCTTTCGAAAATCAACGAAACGATAAAAGTGAAAATATTAACTCTCTCTGGAAACGAGAGACGTTGAATTCTATATGCACCGAAAATTCACGCAGGTTATAATTTTGAAAATGGAGATATTCGCATTTATTCTGATAAATTTTCAATATTTTATAACCATTCTACCAATATGACACATATCGTATTTTCATCAATATTAATGGTAGAAGCCCCATAATTTTGGTAGAATAATGCACGCACGATTAAACGCTTTAATTTCGGAATACGTAGTTTTTTAACATACGACCTATTTCTGTTAAATAACATCGTGTCTGGATATTTTATTTTTAGCGACGATACGGGTATTACTTACTTTTTAATTTAAAGACGTAGACAACGGTTGTAAATACGCCTCATGCGATTATTTCTGTTTCACGAAGGGTAAGCACGACTATGAATGCGGATGTCCTGATCATATGAAATATAATTCAAAAAGGCATGTTTGCGAATGTCTTCAGCCAGGCCTCACGTGCACCCGTAATTTTTTTATTTTTATAAAATCAGCATGTAGGAAAAATGAATTTTACTGTAAAAGTCACAAATGCATTAACTCAAAATTTCGATGCAATGGCGAGGATAATTGTGGTGACTCGTCAGATGAAAAAAGTTGTTCAAAAGGTTTTCATTAAATTCCCAGCTAGTTTGTCAAAAAGATGAGTTATTTTGCGATAAAGATAATACGTGTTTGAATTATACACAAATCTGTGATGGAAATTATGACTGTAGTGATCATATAGATGAAACTGACTGTCAATATCGTTAAGACTTCTTTTGATAAAAATAGTTCTTCCAAAATGTGATTTTGGTTATTCTCAATGTTTTAATGGTACATGTATTCCAACTGGAAAATTTTGCGACGGTGAGAATGATTGTGGAGATATGAGTGATGAAGAAGACTGTGACCGTAGAGCTCTAATTAATATGAAGTTAATAAATGTGGAAACAAAAGTTTTCGTTGTGATAACGGCCAATGTATTCCGGATAAATATATTTGTGACAAGATTTTTCACTGCAAAGATCTTAGCGATGAACGATTATGTTTATAGTTTCAAAACAATAGGTAATGCAAGATATCTTGCAACAACAAGAACAGACTGCTTGATAAATTGTGACGAGAAATGCATACCCTACTATCAAATATGTGATCACATAACAGATTGTAAAGATGGTTCAGATGAAAAGAGTTGTCGTATGAATTTTTATTAAATTCAGTCTTCGATGATGGTTGTACGACTCAAAAAAATATGTCATGTGGTGACGAAAACCTATGTTATCATTTTTCTCAAAAATGTGACCATTTCACTGATTGTACACAAGAAACCGACGAATCTGACTGTGAAGGTATTTGTATAAATTGAATAAAGATGATATAATGTGTGTAAATGGATCTGAAATTTCATGTAATAACGGCCAAACTATATGTGAAGAACATATGTGTGATATCGATCATGGCTGTGAAGAAGAAGTCTATGACGAATATAACTGCAGTATGAATTTAATAACCTTTAAAGGCAACAGAGAATTTGCAGAAATTATTCGCATCAATAAAAGTATTAATGGACTTGTTTCAATTAATTGGAAATGGAATAATTTATTTACTGGGAATTTCAATGTTGTTATCATGTCTTTGTAATTATTTTGTATTATGTAGCGATCGAAAAACTATTCTTATAAATTCTAATCAAACTGGAGTATCAGAAATTACAGTTAAGGGACATCAGATGTCAAAGATATATATTTATTATAAACCACTTTATGGGATTCTTCGTGTTCGTCAGTACACCTACGTCAATTTTAACTCTGGAACATTTCAATTATTTATTCACTTCAACGAATCAACCTATTTACTTTGGTGGGAAATCGATATTCCTGATTGCATTCCTCGCGTCTTTTACGTGCCTAATATTTTAACTGATAGATTGAATGCTACAAGCATGGTGCACTAGAAGAACGAAACTTTTCTATCAATCCATATTATCAACTGTATCATCGAGAATATACGATCTGCAAAGTTTTATTTTATTCATAAAGGTTGCAACGTGCCCTAAATTTATTTTCAATGAATCATGTTCAGCATTCTCAGAGAAGTATGTAGGCATGGTCGATTGTAAGAGATATATTATTTCCTTAGTTTATTCTTTTCTCACTCTGTTTCTAATCATATTACCAATCATTTTAACTCTGTACCTTGCATCGATACTTATTCGATTATCATTGAAACTTGGAATTTGTGAAGTTGATGGATTTCTTTTACTCTTACAAGAATTAGGACTTCTTAAAAAAAATTGTTATGTCGTTGGTTTTAATATTTTTTTGAATTAAGATAACAAAGAATTTGATTGTTCAACTTCAAACTTCAAGAAAGAATAAGCAAACAACACTCGCTTCGATATTATTTATTTTATTACCATTTATGACATTTTTATTCTTTAAAACCTTTTTGATTTATCAACAAAATTTTGTTAAATATTACTCAGATACATCTTAAAAACTGTAATATTGTGTTATTTTTCAACAGCTACCAATCATCTCTTGTTGACTCTTAAATAATTCTCGAAGATGAAATAAAATTTTTTATTTCCACGAATGATTCTGCTTTTTTGAATTTAATACTTTTAATCCTCTCACCTAGATCTTAACCATTCAATTACATATTATTTTTTGAGTTTTTGAGATTTATAATAAAAACAAGATAGCCTTTGGTATTTAATTTTCAAATATTTTATAATTAAGGGTCAGATCTTATCAAGGGCATTATGTTTCAAAATTCATGAAAACGCAATTTTTCAAGTTTATTCAATTAAAATAATTTTAATCGAGTTAAAGCCTATAAAAAATTTCAACTATGGTTATTTAAATATTGCAGTTATGATTTTTGTTTGTTTGATTCAAAAGTTTGTTAATTAAATTAATTTTGGAAATTGTGTGATAATCAACAGAATTTAAAAAAATTTCAGTCATGATTTTGGCGTCACAGTAACTTGGTAATAAGTTTATTTTGATATTTTTACGAAATCTCAAAATCGACAATAATAAATAGATATTACAATGTTATAGAAAATTGTTCTGAATTGCTTTAATTCTTTATTGTTACATTTGAGGAAAATTTGACTTGTTAATGGTTTTTTTCGTTTGAAATTTTTTAGTTATCTTTTGTGACATGCGCTCATTATGTTGTGGTTATTACAAAAATTTACCATTAAAAATTACAAAATACAAATTATTTCAGTTAACATCAGCAATATTCAATTTAAATATTTCAAATTTTATAAAAATCTTCAAGAAGTTTATCATGGTATATACTATTTGGGTTAAAATAAATTCATTTAAAAAATTCTTGAATGTAAAGAACTGTATTATTTAACTATTAATCTTATATTCAGGCCTTAAATTCTGTAAAATGAAGATAAGATACATTTTCAAAAATTGTATAATTTATAATTTTATTTAGTTTTCTAAATTTTGAGTTATTTGTTGAATAGCCAAGAATGTTTGTTCATGTATTCTGTCTCAAAGAAGTGTTCTGATCTTACAACTGAGCCTTTTTTAACCAAAATAAGATTATTTCAGTGGCTTTTGGTGAAATTACAACTTATTCAATGAATGGTAAAAAATTACATTTTGAATAATTTTCCATGTTTTCTTTATGAATTGAAAAAATTCTAAAAAATCTCAATATATTTCAATCATTCTGATTCTTTGGTTATGAGCGCACATTTTTTATATGAATATTTAAAAGTATTTTTTCGAAATTTTATCTGAAACATTCTAATTTATACTGTTCCATCTTAATATTCAAAAAATAATCTTCAGTTTATCAAGCAGTCAATTGCTTAACTTACAAGTTCATTGAGCAATTTTCATGGAATCGGGTGAAAGAACAGTCGATAATTGAATTTATAATTTATTTTTAAAAATGGAAATATAATTACCCACATCAATGCTAAAAAATAAAGATCGAGAAATCAAATTTCTTCGCGAGAGTGAACTTAACATTGTTATTAATAATATAAAAAAGAAAATTTTAATTTTAATCTCCTCAAATACCGAACTTATTTTTGATAATAAGGGAAATATTTATTTCATTTAAATATTTTATAAAATTAAATAATAAATGTCATATTCAACTAAAAATGACTATCGCTGTAGTTGACTTTAATATGTAAGCACGCATGAGCGTGTTACGCTATTGTCTAATTGATTAGCATAATCAATTAATTTAAATCGTTGATACAAAAACTGACGTGGGCACAGAATAGCTTATGATGTTTGAACGTAATTTGCATGTGGTGTGGTCAATTACATGTGAATAAAGTGCCTAGATTTATTGGAAAAGATATCGTACTTCGATACCTAGATTCGAGATGGCGTGCAGAATGTATCAGCTGCAGCCAGAGACGAAAATAACCACTTTTGCTTTTCTGCGATCTACCGATCATGAAGGAAATATGCTCATTGTGATGGGATATTGACAGATAAGAGAGTTTAGTTGAAGAAATGAGAGGATGATACACCATGAAAGTTGATCAGGGAGCGCGGGTTCGGAAATTAGTTCAGATTTTTTCAAAAGCAGACGATGTTTTATGTAGAATTCCCTAAAGAGATTTAATAACATTCTGTTTCCGCTAGTGGCTACAGTTTGGCGATAGCTTGGTAAATACTAGTTTGAAATGCCTCGAAAATGGAACACAAACGAGAATGTTATTAATCGTAAACCCAGTAGTCTATGGAAGGCTATATCAATCTGTATTTTAAAAAAAGTACTCAAGAAAGAATTAAGTGAGCTGCAGTCGGTAGGAACAACGAATCGAATACCCTGCAGTATGAGGTTCGAAGTCTTAGAATTTATCTCCAGAATCTAGCTACTCCACTAAATTAGGGATCAAGTATTTTAAAGGCGGAAAATCTGCCCACTTTGTCTGTTATTGTTATGAACTGAAGGAGAAAATCGGAAGGTCAGTTCATAATGCTTACCGGAAGTTTAACAAGTCGATTCGGAAAGGCATAAACCTTTCAAGAATCAGAGGAAAGGTCAACAGGCTTGAAGCTGACTTTTTTTAGATACAAGAGCTAACGTGCCATTTATAAGCTATGACCTTATCAAAAATAAAACTCATTTAAAACTACCGAACATAAATATCCCTTTGATTAGGATGACAAACAATGACGAAATCAATGTTTGTGGCATGTTTTCAGGAAAATTGAAAAAAGTAATTGTTAATACCAACATTCGTTTTACGCTGTTAGTAATTTTATGCGATTGTATGATCAGGGTTGACTTCCTATTTTTAACAATGCTATAATTGAATTCAAAACAGTGTCTATAAGCCAAGAAGCCAAAATAGTGAAGATGAAGAAGGAACAGGAAATCTAAGAGCAAGTTGAAAATTTACATACACGTGGGCTCATTCAGAATCTGAACATTGAAAATTGTTATTCTTTCTCCTAACATATACCATAAACTTATTTAAGTTATAACTTAAAATCCCTCTAATTTCTCATTTAACGAATTCGAGTTGGGAAGGTGTACTGGGTTAAAACACTCCATTACGACGGGCACGAAGAAATCAATCAAAGCGCTCCTTCGAAGAATATATGCATTACGAGAAGGAAGCAGAATCTTTAATTCGAAATATTTATATATAGGTTGAATCAGGCAAAACAGATATCCATTGGCATCATTATCGGTAATAACACCAAAAGAGATGAGGTACTAGACTCTGTTTTGATAACAGCGAGCTGAAGGAAATCACAACCAAAGACGGTCATCCACTTCAAGAAGTCGACACGATGTTGACAATCTTCAAAGAGCCGAGTATTTCTCAACATTGGATCTGACGAGTGGATATTGGCAGGCTGCTAATGAAGAAAGCGATATTGAGAAAAAGGCATTTACATCAACTATTGGATTCTAAGAATTCACTGTGATACCGTTCGGCCTTGCTGACGCTCTGACAACATTCAAAAGAATGATGGAAACCTCCATCTGATATTCTGAAAAAGAACACATTAGTTTATCTTGATGATGTCATCATTTTTAGTTTTTATATGGAAGAGGACGTGGAACATATTTATGATGTTCTTAAATCGATTGAAAAAATCGGCTTTAAGCTTGAGCCTCATAAGTGTGAGTTTTTTTAACTGAGATAAGCTATCTGGGACACTCTGTCAGTAAAGATGATATATTGGTGAACCTACTAAATTAAAGGCAATTGATGGATGGAAAAGGTCCGTAAATAACAAAGCTGATATCTTTCTTTGGGTTCGTATCTTACAATCATGCATTGAAGTTTTTCAAAGGTATTTGACGCCTCAAGGAGTTAGATGGAACTGAAGAGCGCTCCATGAAACAGCATTCAAGCTGGTAAAAAACCTCTAGTGGAAGCATCTATACTCGAATTACATGACTGAAGAAACCCTTTATTTAAGACTGTGATACATCTGATAAAGGGCTAAGTGTTTTTCTCAGCCAAAAATTTGAAGATAATTAGAATGTGATACAGTTTGCAAGTAGAACTCTATCTAAAGAAGAATCACGTTACTCAACAACACGCAAAGAATTTATCTCCGTCATATGGTGGCTTAAGAAGTTAAGATCATTTATAGTTTTGGCTTATTTCGAAGGCGTATAGACCAGAAACTTCTCAAGTGTTTGTTACAGACAGTCAGCCTGGAAGGGCAATTAACTGAAGCCTAGATTTTATAGTAACGTATGACTTTGATCTTATTTAAAGAGCACGAAATGAGCCTCTTACAGCCGATCGTATGTCAATATGTTCTATATTGATGGACATTGGCGAAAATTTTAAAGGACTAACCTTCGATGAGTTTGTACAATCGCAAAAGGGGGATCTCGACATAAACTGGATCCCAGATATTCTTGAAAATACATCGAAATTTTAAGGATGTAAAAACAAAAATCAAGAAATATAGTACAATTTGCCAAAATCATAAAGTGTGAGACACAGTGTACTCGTTAGAACCCACTTCGAGAATAGGATACTAGGTGACAGTGTTGTTGTCCAGACAGAATTGATACCCATCATAAAAATGTCACAAGATAATATGGGACATCTGGGCATCCGCAGAACCTTAGGCCGAGAATTCGCTAGATTTTACTGACCAAACAAAATGAAAGATCTCGAAAGCTCGATTAAGAATTGTGAAGAATGCGCTTGCTCCATCCTCTTCAAAGTTACGTCAAAGAGCCCTTGAAACAAATTGAAACATCAGAATTCGGTGAGATAAGAGGATTGAATATAGTTGGGGCTCTACCGCCAGTGGATGGATATCGATATATTTTCACAATTATTGATCATAACAAAAATGCTGACAGCTGTATAATGGCGAGAAATAAATGCAAAAAACGTAATTTGCCCATTTCTTTCAACTTAGTGTACTTTTATGGAAAGCCACATGCAATCTTGACCGATCAAGGTACCAATTTCGAAAGCAAACTAATGAAAAACGTTTGTGAAACAGAAGGAATATGTTAAGGACCTATCCCTACATACTAAAGGTGATGAGTTTATTGAACGAAAAAATGCACCCTTCTACGAATGTTACCACAATCAAAATGTTTAAATGATTATGGCTTAATTTTGGCCAGTATTATGTTTTATTTATAGTTAAAGCACTTATGACACTGCTGGAATAGTTCCATTTTAAATTATCTAACAGAAACAACCTACAATCTCTCAAACTAATCTTCGGGGGACAAACTGAGAATAAACCCCTCTGGGATAGAGTGAGATTATGCAGAGCTCTGTAAACGACGAAGGACTATCCTAAACACTAAATGGAGAAACAAAAGAAGTGTTATGAAAGGCACTTGAATGATGTTCAATTTTATATTGGAGATCTGATTTACCTGAAACTCTTAAAACCACGTG
The DNA here is from genome assembly GCA_024349245.1 of Neodontobutis hainanensis. Taxonomy (NCBI): domain Eukaryota; kingdom Metazoa; phylum Chordata; class Actinopteri; order Gobiiformes; family Odontobutidae; genus Neodontobutis; species Neodontobutis hainanensis. Next base: position 27,010 of record JALDNG010001084.1, on the reverse strand, counting down.
AGTAAATACAAGGGAAAGAAGTTTTGTCCCTCTTGTAGAGGTCCATACAAAGTTATAAAAGTGAGAGTGCATAATATCCTGGTCGAACAAGGTGAAACTAGACAAATATTCATAAAAATAGAGCATAAACAAATGAACCTCGTCTCGAACATCCTAAATGTCACTAAAATCTTCAAAAACCAAAATGGTGAATCGAAGAAACATAAAAAGAAGAAAATAATAATTTGGAAGGATCGGAACACTCAGCATACGCTACCCCGGATCTAGTCAAGGAAGAGAAATTAGACCGCCAAAACGATTCGGAGTTGAAGAACCAGACCTTTTTGACGTGGAGGAATTTTACTGACATGCACATATAGAATTAGATAACGATGCCAGAACTTAAGCTAAATATCATGATTTGATGCAATAAAATAACATTTAGTTTCGTGTATAAAGGAAAATTTCAGACTATTGGAAATACGATATGATAAATGTTAAATATTTTAAATTAGTTTTCATTTTAAATCTTATTAAAGAAATTAAAACTTTTGGTTAATATGAATGCTTCAACAGACTTTTATGCAAAGTGAAATAATACAAAAAAACTGTACCTTACAAAATTAAAATTTTATATTAGATATAGTTATTAACACAGATCCTTATTTGGGGATTTTTTGTAAAGGGTGAAACAAAACTTCACGGACATTTAAACGTTTACACTGAAGTTATTAGATTAGATATAAAAATCTATTGTGTTTCAAATTAACCATAAATTCAATCACTAGTTTTTAATAAAAATAATTTTGATTGAGTTTCAAGTTTTAAATAATTAATTTACGCCAAATCGTTTTCGGAGCAATTATTAAATAGCTAAAATTCAAAAAGAATGTTGTGTAAAAGCCCAGATTTAAATAAAGAAATACTTTACTATTTTCCTATAAAGTTAAAAAAGTATGAGTAAAAATCAAAAAAACTGCTTATTTATTGTGTCGTCATTGCCTCCGTGCTGGTCCAGTTCCTAAATGTCCGCCTATGCTAAACATACACTTTCGTTTTTTAATATCATTTTATAAACAAACTAATCAGGATTATTTGGTTTAACATTCCGATAAAATGTATTATCGTCGTTCCTGACCATTGATTTTTCATCGAGGGTTAAAGGCTTACAAGGTTTTTATGTTTTTAAGGTTCGGTTATGTATAAATGGATGATGCACACATTTGTATCCGATTTTTATATTTTATCAAATATCTAAGTTATCATTTCAAATAAAAATAATTAGTATATGCTATATATGAATTTCGTACAATTTGATTTTTATACATTTTTTGTATATCAAGATAAAAACCAAACTGAGATTGTTTCCATGATTTTATATATCATAATAACATACATTGAATGTTTTATAAATTTGAATATAATTTAAGAAATATTAGATCCCTAAACTGGAAACCAAAGACGGTAAATGTTTGATTATGATATTCTTCAATTTATTTTAACGTTATTAAATTACTGGATGCATTGAAAAGTTACATTTTCAAAATTACTAAAATTTTAAAATTCAAAACAACTGATTTAAGTTCATACGGATCGCTACACATCGATTGCAGAACAAAACGTGAAAAATTTTAATAAAATCTTTTCAATCAAAAAATCGACGATAATTTAAAATAAAAGGTAGGTAACCCATACGTAAATTATTTTATCCAAATCGGTTTTTATCGCAGTTCCTCGTTCATAAAAAGTCAACTAATCAAGCTATAACCCGAACCTGTCGTATTTTCCAATAAATTCAAATTTCGAACTTATATATTTTTAAGGTATATTAATGGCTGCTTCGTGTATATTTTGTTCGATGATCGAAGAATATAAAAACTCGAAGTTAAATAATATTCCTTTGAGGTAAATAAGAAAGAAATACTTTAGGATGACGATTTTGTGATTGTAAAAGACAAATATCCGAATGCAGACAACCATTTTTTATTGATACCAAAAGAACACATCCCGTCTATTCATCAAATAAACGAAGCTGAAAAAAAACTAAGTAATATTTAAAACAATAGTTTTTAAAATGCCAGATGTCGTTTCATTTTTCCTTCAACGTGAAAAAGTATCAATAGATCAAACAAGGTAAAAAGTTATTTTATTAAAGAATTGGATTTCACAAACCACCTTTCGTGACGATAAATCACCTCCACCTCCATATTTTATACCCTGAAAGTTCTATATCTCTTTTTGGAAGGATATGTTTTGAAAGAATTATTCCATTTTTTGTTTCTGAATACATTTTATTTATTAAGGCTTTCACAATTTTTCGATCAGAATAAATAACATGAAATAAACAAAACACAAATAGAGTGGTTATCGTTTTCTTTAAATCGGGTCTTTTATTAATATCTCCAGTTATAGATAAAATTTCATTCAATCAATCTCCAAATGTTTTTTGAGAAATAAAACCTGTTTGGAAAGGTTAAAAATTATGGCACGTGCGCATTTATTTATTCTTAGCATCAAAAGACATGACAAGATTTCAATTTAAGTAACATCAAATTTTTGATCCTTTGCTCCAGTAAATTCTGGTTAGGTAAGATTCTTGTTTCATATAACAACACGACCAAATTTACGTCAAAATTTGAGTAAGGTGTTTTTACATAAAATTTATTGATGATATACGTACTTCTATGTAGGTTTATAAGTATCCCATAAAACTTGTGTAGATCTCCCCATACATTAATGCGCTTTAAATCCCAATCCCATATTTTAAGAGGATTTTTACATTTCTCAATTACAATGAAAACGGCATGGCTTTGTTTGTCTGTTTTTTTAATTCTTCATTTTTGGATACTCATTGAAACAGATATCATTCCTGCTTTTATACTATTCACATTCTGTCGTTTTTGATACTTGTTCAATTTATAGGAATCACTCGTTAGCTTAATCCAGAAAAAATATAAGGTGGTGGATTTAGTTTTAGTTAATTTCCAAATGAAGTTATGATTTGAAAGGTTTAACTTCCAGTTGGATTAGAGAGATTCTCGAGCTATAGGCAGGCTTAATTTTGTCCAGTTAAACAAAAGGCACAAAGATGAGTGCTCAAATGGCGCAGAGTTTAGGGGTATTAATATTGAGTCAGAATCACAGACTAAATGATACTTTAGATGAGTCTGGACAAACGTACCTGTCCGAAGTTAAATGCTAAACTGTCTAGTACCTAGTTTTATATAGTTTTTCTGAAATGTATATTGAAGCTGTGACTCCATCTGTATAAATTTTGCCCTGGTTGGTTTAAACTGATTCATATATTTAAAAATTGTGCGAATTCAATGAAAATTTAGATAAATTAGTTCAAATGAAAACTTTAAAAATTTTCATAAGAGTAAATATGTCGTATTTGCACCCAAAGTAGTTGATAACTTTGATTCCAAAACATTAAGATTTGGTCATTAAAATATTTTACATTTTCACTTTTTTCAAATATAAATTTCTCTTTGTCGTATGATTGATGAAATGTGTCCTCTAATTCTTCGTTGAACGTAAATCCTTTTCCACTGATATTTATTTTTGTAAAGCTATGAAATTAGAATTATAGTTTGGTGGATACAATTGTAATGAATTTTTTAAACCTCCGTTCTTGACCATTTTATGATAATTCCGCCATTTCGAAAATGAAATATTTGAACATTCGTTCAAAAACATCCCCTTAAGTACCATATAAGCGTTTATCCCTTATTTTTTATGAGAATTATATAACCATCAGAATTTGATTCATCATATTTATCCATAAAAATTTCTTTACTAACCTTGAAATGTATGGGTTAATTTATTTATAATCCCTGGCATTGTTATATCAATAATCCTTCAATAGTGATTGAAATACGGCAACATAACACCATCCAACAAATTAAAATGGACAGTTCTTGATTGGGTTTTGATAAAATAAACCATAGCTTTATTTCTTACTTTTGTGAGATATGGCTACATTACATCGCTGAATTTATATATTCACAATTATTTCTTAAAATTTCGAAATTATATAGCTTATTTGCACATTATCAAGATGATTGATGAGAGAAAATACATGTTTTTAAATTATCGATATTTAACTTCAATGACCTTATATAATTTATTAAAATAAAAAACAAGAAAATGATTATAGTCTGATTATTGGACGACAAATAAAAATCAATCTTGCGCGTGTCTTTTATACTACATTATTCCCATCCACGGGTCATAAGACTGCATTCAGCGCGATTCTTTCCGATCTTCTTAGTTCTGATACTGGAGGATGAGGTAACTGACCAGTGTTTGGATTTTCTTCCGGTAGGTTGCAGGATACTAAGCGGGTGAAATGAGTTTTTATGCGGCAGTCTGGGTCGTAAAGGTAAGTTAGCTCATATACAGGGTGTCTTTTTGCGGAAACTCTGAAAGGACCTTCGAACATTTGTTCTAATGTTCCTCGAGATATCTTTTTCATAAGGACAAAATCATCGATATTGTAAAACGTTAACGTGATATTTTTGTCGTAATAACTTTTCATTGCTTCGATACTTTTGTTTGTGTTTTCTGAAATTTTTCCATGAATATCTTTCATGATATTTTTAATTTTATGACATATTCGTGTTGGTTGTTCTAAGAGTTTTAACTTTGATGCTCCGAGAAAACTAAGTCAAAATGAAGTCTAATGTTTTTATCATAAATTATCTCTGCTGGAGTGTATTTGGTAGTTCGGCTCGCACTTGCCCTTAGCGATCACGCATCACATTCAAGGAATGTATCCCACGTCGGCGAATCTTCGCAAATTAGACTACTAATTGCTTCTTTGATTTTTCTGTTGTATCGCTCCACTAGCCCGTTGCACATGGGGTGGTATAGAGTTTTTCGTGTTTTGTGTAACCCGAGATATGTACACAGATGCTGAAATAGACGTGATTCGAAGGCTGAACATTGATCAGAGTGAATTTGTCCTGGAATTCTGAATCGAGAAACGACAAGGAGAAAAAGGTCCTGCCGTATCTGCTGATTGGTTTGGCACAGCCTGTAATTCAATCCACTTTGAAAAGTGGTCAATGAAGACGATTAAAAGGCGGTTTCAGTTGTTTGATAAGGTAAGCGGCCCGATAAAATCTACTTCCCACAACTTAAAGGGCTGATTGACAGTTATCAGGTAAAGCTCAGCCTTTGGAGTGTAATTTTTTGATTTATTCAGAGAACAGGTTAAACATCGTGATATATAGTCTGATGTATCCTGATCAAAACCAGGACATTAGCATTGGTTCGTAATAAGATCAACGCATTTTTTAATGCCCATATGATGAATGATTTTATCATGTACTAATGATAGGATATATGGCTTCATCGTCTCTATTATATCTGGTTTCTGTCGTCTGTGGTCTCTGTGATATACGATGCCCTGATCAACAATTAGGTTATTTTTGAATTTTAACAATATATCCAGATAAGAAGACTGCACAACGTTTGAGGGTTTTGGTTCCTGTTAAGTGGTTGACGAGTATTTTGATAACTTATCATTTTTTGTTCATCCCCTATATTAATATCTGGCATAATTTCAATTGCATTTATCGACCTGGATAAGTCATCAGCGATTATATTAGATGTTCCCTAAACTTATTCGATGTCGAAGTCGAATTGCTCACTTTTGAAGGATCAAACGGGCTCATCGACCTCTGATATCTTTCATTTGCTTTAAACGTAGTGAGGGATTATGATCTGTTTTCAACGTGAATTTCGATCTGTAGAAATAATGTTTAAATTTTCGAACCGCCCAAACAATTGCGGAGAATTCTTTGTCAATAATAGCATAGTTGCGTTGAGCATGGTTCAAGCTTTGACTTGCAAAAGCGATAGGAATTAAATTTCCCTCATTATTTTGGGAAAGGCAAGCTCCGATAGCCTTTTCTGAAGCGTCACAACTTAGATAAAACTTTTTTTGAAGTCTAGAAACCCAATTGTGCCAATGTTACTTAAAGAAACTTTCATTCCATTAAATGATGCTTCACACTCCTTCGACCAAAACCAAGGTGTATTTTTGATAGTAACTTATTCAACGGTGCGTCATGTCTGGCTAAGTTCGGTATGAACCTTTGAAAAGTGTTACAACACCCGAGGAATGACCTTAACTCCGATTTATTTGAGGGTGCCTTCCAATCTTGTATTGCCTTAATTCCTTCTCCATTTGCTGATAATCCTGAGTTGGATATTTTGAATCCTAAATATTCAACCTCTTGTAAAGCGAATTTACATTTTTCGAAATTTAATTTAGACCGCTTGACCTTATTTTCTGAAACATTCCTTTAAGTGTTTAATATGTTCCTCCAAACTGGATGAATATACCAATATGTCGTCGAGATAAACTACTGTGTTTGTAGATTTCAGAAAAAGATTGTCCATCAACCTTTGAAAAGTAGCTGGCACGTTGCATAGGCCGAACGGGAGAACATTAAATTCATATAAACCTCCCCTGGCCACGGACAGAAGGCTGTTATCTCTTTAGACGATTCGTCAAGGCCGATTTGCCAGTAGCCTGCTTTGAGATCTAGTTTTGAAAAATATTTTGACACCATTAAGCTGATCTAATAAATCATCTCGAAAAGTAATGTATATTGGTCTTTCACCGTTAATTCGTTCAGTTTTCGAAAATCTATTCAGATCCGATTCCTACCGTTCTTTTTTCTCACTACTACTACCGGTGCAAACCACGGGCTGTTACTTTTCCGGATATGATTTCCATCAAGCATTGTTTGTATCTAACTAGCTATTTCTTCCTGGAGAGAAGTAGATATTCTGTATAGCTTTGAACAGCGGGGGATAATATTCTCTGTGTTAATTTTGTGGCGGACTGTATAGGTAAATCCGTAGTCGTCTTGGGATGATGCAAACATATCGTGGAAACATTCATAATATCTTGAATGGACTCTGAGGGACGTTCAGTTGTTGCAACACATTTTTTTGTTGATGTTTTTGTCAGGATGATATCGGGTGAGAATATATCTATTATTAGCTCATACTTTGCGATAAATTCTCAGCCAATTATCATTTTATGATTTAATTTTTCAACAACCTCAAAGTTCCAGTTGGTTTCCAGATCATTAATTTTTATCAAAAGGTTGCATCGACCAAGTACTTTTATAAGTTCTCCTGTCACTGTGAATATTGTAGTATCTGATGGTGCTATTTCTCCTTGTACAGCGGATTCGTCGATAAGCGAGATGCACGATCCTGTATCTACAAGAGCCGCTATCTTTGCTGAGGGCAGAATAGTTACACTCACTCGTGGGCAACTTACAAGAGAAGAATAAGAAGAATAACAATAGCGACGATTAAAATAATTTTTTGAAGTAGATCTAGTGGATTTCAGTTTCATGCATATCCTTCTAACGTGACCTTGAAGACGACAGTAGTTGCATGTGACAAGGCCTTTGCATTCCCGTGCTTGATGACCGGCTGCTCCACATTTATCACACGATGTAGGAACGTTGGGATCACGTTGGTCTCTGAGTCTCAATGTCGCGAGTTTGTTCTCGATTGACTCTAGTCTATCATGTATAGACTTCTTTTGATAGTCTGTCTTAGGCATGATTGCAGCAATATCCTGTTCCGGGTTTGAAAACTCCGTCTCAACAGTCGCTACGTGTGCAGGGGCTAACAGAATTTCTGCCTTGATGCATAAATCGGTGAGTGATAGGTCTCCAAACAATCTGAGCTGAGTAGCAATGGCCGATGGGAGAGACTGGAGGATGCGCTGTTTGATCATAAAGCTTTTATCCTCAGGGCTCAGTGACGGCATACTGTATGTTAAATGAAGGTCCAATTCACGCGAAAAATCCTGGACCCTCTGTGCTGGACGTAATTTCGAGTTCGAGAATTGAACAAAATGAAAGGATGTGTCCTCCATGGGTTTGACTTATTGGGAGATCCATTTCTTAAGAGCATCCCATTTTTTTCCAGATTGAGGCATCTTGTAAACCTCTGATTTTGAATAAGCGTCAAGCAGATGCTCATCAAAGAACGTGGGAACGATCAACGACTGTCTTGTTGTATCCCAAATTCTGTGCTGTTGCAAAGGTCTCGAAACGAAGTATCCATAGCCTGGCATCGGTTGTTCGAGAAAGAACTGGAATCTTGAAGTCGGATAAAGCAATCCCGTAGTCTCCACCAAATATAGTCTGATCATTGGACGACATTAATGATAACTAATCTAGCGCATGTCTGTTATACTATAGTCTCAACCACATATACGGTGATTTACTTATTGCCTTGTTATATACGTGATTCTCGTCGATGATCATAAACAACAAATAACGTGCTTTTAAAGTTTGCTACGAAATGAAATCAAAGTATAATGATCAATACATATTTGCTTTAAAAGGTATGGAATGTTTGGCTTTGCTTGTTATAAAGAAGGTAAGGCAGAGTCAAAAATTAGAACCTTTAAAAATATCATAAAAATCCTTTTCCGATGTTCAGTTTTTTAAAGGTTAGATTTAATCACCATATGGGAAACTTTTAAACACGTGAAGTTTAGAATTTATCATTTAACCAAAAACTCAGACTGTGAAATCAAACAAGAAATACCTCCATAAAACTGCCGCTCATCAACATGAACATATTATGTATATTCCACGTACTACCCTATAGATATGAACAATGAATCGTTTTGCTGTGAAATTCATTGATAATTTGGAAAAATAAATAAATTGATAAATAGAGTATAGATATTGCTTAATCTGAGCACCAGTTTATTCGTTAATTATATTGTAAAATATATATTTTGTGCACAAACAATGTATCACTACTCTCTATTTGATTTTAAAAAGCTATCCATTTACGTATACATCATAACTTCAAAGATTAACAATTTTAAGGTGAGATGTTAACAGCTATGCATCAAGAGGATCAGGGGGATGTTCATATGAAAAGTTTGTCACGTGTGTTTATAGCTGAGTATTCTTAGTATTAATTACATGATTTGGATAAATTTAAATAATTTCAAAAGTGAAATTTATTGTTGAGTGAATATTTTTATGCGCAGAGGATAAATGGTTTTGTAGTGGTCGCTTTCGAGAATATCAAATTAACGAATTTATGTCTAATTTTAAGTCTACTGAGAAAATTACCAAAACTGAAAGTAGTCATCGTTTATTTAAGCGCTTATTAGTAGTGAATCGGGCTGGAGATACTCAGACTAACTGTACAGCTGTTAAAAATTTATTGTATTGAAGTCCTTTAGAATTTGGCCATCACGAAACATTGAGCAGGCCTATCGACCCGATGACCAAATATTAATCGCGACGTTGAACCAATTATTTTAGAAAGTCCTAATTTTTCATCTCGAAACGAAAATCCTCATGTTTGTATCGTATCACGGTTGAGAACATTCCCACTGATTGATTGAGTTCTGGTTGATTTATAATGAACCCTTCTGGTTTATTAATATGCTAAAAATAGTATTCTATATCTTATTAAGTGGTTTGAGTCAATTAAAAAGAAAAAAATCTTTGAAATGCTCAATCAACTACTTTTTACATCAAGTATGATAAAAATGGAACAAAACTTGAATTAGTAAATATTGAAATATGGCATTTTCAATAACTCGTACATTTATATTTATTCTAAAATTTACCACATAATTGAAAATTTTCTTTTAAGTGTTTCTTTCAATACTCCAAAAGATTGATTTAAAAGTGCTATAAACGCGAGCAAAAAAATGTTGTCATAAAAATTTTATCGAACATCAAAACATAAAACGGTGTGCTACACACCATCATTGGCATTAATTGGATGACATATTCGAACACAAATTAACAGAGAATCAAAATCATTTAACTGCAATTTAACCGAGTATCAATTTTTAAAAAACCATCTAAGATGTTGTGGATCAACGTTGCGAGCATATATTCTACGAATTAAGGGAAATTACAATAGAAATTTTGCTTAAAGATTTTGGGTAGCTGAAGTACATATTTGATGGAATACAATCTGATCATTGAAATATTGATCAGATTCAAAATGGCTTTAAGATATACCTCATAAAAAGTTTAACAGATAAAAGCCTTTATTTGTATTTTATCAATATTTAGAATAGGTCAATCATGTTTCTGGGCTGTAAATCACAATGAATTCTTATATGACACATTAAACCAGACATGTCTATCAACAATAAATAAAATATTTCCATTAATTAATTCATAAACGAAATCATACGATAAGTTTAATTCATAAAATAAGAGTCATGCTGTTTGCGCACGAGTATTATTTAAATGGAGTTGCGCCCTGAATCAGTTTTTAATATATCGATTAAAATTGTATTTGTGTTCGAAATTGTCTCATGAAATATATACCCAGAAAAAAATCATCTTTCAGTCTTCTGTACCATTAAAAGAGGAATCTTTTCTTTTGATGTAAAAATCGAATTTGTCTACTTGGGAGGATCGAATTTCATAGAAATCATATGGATACTTAATTTGTCAAAAAGAGTTTCAAGAATTTTCAAAATGTTTTTTGACGCTGAGTCATAAAAATAATTTGAATTTTTGACATTGTCGCTTTTGTGTAGTTAAGATATCGCAAATCACGCTCTGGCGAAACATCTTTCGGCATTTATCAAATATATTCACTGTTCTGTTTTTTATGAAAAACGCACCAATTTTTAAGTGTCAATCTCCTTTAAAAATAACATTTGAGACAACAATTAACAAAATATGACCATCTTTAAAATTTTTACCACGCAGGGTCATAGGATTTCAACAATATCCTTGGATAATCTGCAAAAAATATGGATAATATACAAAAATTCGTTTTGAATCAAAGACTAATATTAATATTTTAAAAATCTTAATTCCATGATATTTAGTAATAGAAGCTATTTCGAGTGTGCAGCAATATCAGTTATTCAGATTAAAAATATAAATCCTCATTTGAAGTTTATGTTTTCAACTTTAAACATTCTGTGTTATCCTTATATATACCATCATAAATAAAGATAAATAATTTTATGTCAATGACTCCATTTTGAAAAAAATGATTTTAGTAAAATTTTGAAAACGATAAATAATGTCAACCCTTTGAACAAATAGTTTAAATTTATAGCCTTCTTAAACAAAAATGATCGAGCTATACTCGTTAATTAACCTGGGTTTTGAATAAAAGATATTTAGAGACGATAGTTACAAACACCATCCAGTATAATGTTTATGATACGCAAATACAATTGTTAAAATTACAATATTTTTTCCAAGTTAATCTATTTTATTGTCGATTAGGATAAGCTGAATGATTTGGTTCTGTGTTGTTTATATACGGCTATATTCGTTGAGTGTCGTTAAAAGATATAAAAGATAAAGTATAGATAATAAATTAACAGGCAACTCCAGTCTTGAAACTTACAAGTATATGCCGCTAATCCAATTCAATACAGTATTCAACTAATTATTTGAAAAACTTAAGTTTACCGAATATAAATCCAATATTTTCATTTTAATCTTGATTTTCTTTTTATCAAAACTGCGTTGGACATCGCAGTAAAAACTTTATCAATCTATTCTTAATCTCTGCGCATGACATATACCATTTTTTTCACCTCTTATTAATGGAATAATTATTTAAATCAGTAACCATAAGGGGTTAATAGTTTTCATATCCATTACCGTTAGTTACTTTATTGTATTTTTGCAGCCTAAATGGCTTAAAGAATACAACCTTAAGTTAAGGTACTTTTCAACATAAATTTTCCGGGATGTTTTTAAACAGGATAATATATGGCTGTCCGTCTAACTTCTGATTGCTTTGTTTTCTCTTAACTGGTTATAATGCCATGACCTGAACACCTCAAACAATGTACATGCTACATTTCCCAATTTTGATCGGATATTAAAAAATAAGCTGGTTCTAAGGTTATTTTTATAACTCAACACAGTTTAATTTAAAAAAAGTATGTGTGATTTAATTACTCATTTTGAGTTAACAAGTGTCGTTAAAAGATATAAAAGATAAAGTATAGATAATAAATTAACAGGCAACTCCAGTCTTGAAACTTACAAGTATATGCCTGCTAATCCAATTCAATACAGTATTCAACTAATTATTTGAAAAACTTAAGTTTACCGAATATAAATCCAATATTTCTCATTTTAATTTGAAAATAATTTCTTTTATCAAAACTGCGTTGGACATCGCAGGAAAAACTTTCTGAGATCTATTTTACATCTCTTAAGCGCATGACATTTATAATTTTTTTCACCTCTATTAATGGAATAATTTATTTAAATCCAGTAAACCATAAGAAGTTGTTTGTCTAATTAGTTTTCATATCCATTACCGTTAGTTACTTATTGTATTTTTGCAGCCAAATGGCTTAAAGAATACAACCTAAGTTAAGGTACTTTTCAACATAAATTTTCATGTTTTTAAATCAGGATGAATATATGGCTGTCCGTCTAACTTCTTGATTGCTTTGTTTTGCTCTTAACTGGTTATAATATTCGACCTGAACATTCAAACAATGTACATGCTACATTTCCCAATTTTGATCGATATTAAAAAAATAAGCTGTTCTTAATTATTTTTATAAGACTAATTGTTCTGTATAGTTGTGCGTTTTTTATATATCAGAGTTGTCGAAAATTGATTAAATTCGAGATGTCGCGAATTATTTCGAGGCTAGTTTGCTGGATATGATGGTGTCAGATGACCATAACACAAACAAATTTAGACTTTTAAAATTTGGGGCAATTATTTTAGTATTAATCAAAATAGGCGTTGATAAGTTAGCTTATGGATCACGTTTGTTTAACTAGCTAATTTTATATGTATAAAGTATATACTAAGCAACAGAGCACTCCCTAAATTAGTTGTATAGAACCACTCCTTTTTTAGTTTTTTACCTAACGTTGTCTCACTAAATCTGTATTTGTTTTTAATATCCTTGGAGGAGTACGTATCCTGATTAAAAACAATTTCCATTAATTTTATTCGTTAAATATTATTTTAATAACTAGAATATACAATTAAAACAAAATTGTCTTTAAACGAAAATATGAGAGCATAAGATTTGCTAGATTTTAAATCATTTTTAATTTTCTAATTTAACGTTACTACTTTTTCTATACACTAATTGAAACAATAACCTATATTCGAATTTGGGGACTGCTCGATTCGCTGATAAGAAGTCGTAAACTTTTGGATTTAGCTTATTTTTACTCATAAGTAATTCATATCTTTTTAGAGTTGTGCCAAAATATTTGATTAGTTCTCTAGATTTTGTTTATCTAACATAAAACACTGTTGTGCGTGTCAATATTTTTTAGATGTATGCGGGCTAAGTCAAAAGAATGATCTTAGGCTTTTAGAACAACCAAATCTGAATTAACCCATGTGGGAAGAGACGTTCGTCAACATTTAAGTAGGATGAGAGCTGTTTTCAAGTTAATGTACCGACCAACTTCATATTCGTCCATAAATGGTATCATGAACGATTGAAATATTTTATCAATAAAATCAGAAAATTTCAATTTAGATTTTTTCTTAAAAGAATGGATCCTAAACTATGTTAAAAACATTTATTTTAATCCGTGACCATTTTGATTTTTTCCAAATATATATATATATATAATATTTGGTTTGTTAGTATTCCACGACACGCAGGCTTAAATTTTTCGTCAAAATAAGTATTTGATGATTTTTATGTATATTCCTGGTATTTGAGTCACTTGCTTGAATTCAGACAAAAAAAGTCATCTTTCAGTCTTATAGCAATAAATGATTGTGAAGTCACTATGATCTATTAAAATCATTTTCTTCGAAATCTAACAAGTTAATTAGGCATTTAAACATATTAAACCATGCCTAACGTAGCACTCGGTGTTAGCCATATCTGGAGATGGCATCTCAAATTGTGTTTAACATGTCTAGCGGCTTAAAAACCTGATCAAAAGCGTAAAATAATGCACTGGATAGTATAAAGATTCCAAAATTTGTTAAAATATTTGTGTTATGATATTCATGACATTCATGTTTTTAATATACAGTTGAATTGGACTTGAAAGAGAGTGAAATTAAATACTCCCTGGCATGTTTGATTTTTTACAATCCACGTTTAGTAGATTCAGCCTGAGCAGCTGAGATAAAAAGACTTGAATTATAACGGAAATAGTCGAAGTATTGGTGAGGTAATCATGTATAAGAAAATTCAAAATATGTGACAAAGAGGGATTTTTGAGAGCATTCTATTTATTATTTTTTAAGATAAATATGATAAAGTCAGCTTTGTAGAAGTAAGGTAATAAAAATAATTTCTTAAAAGTTAACTTGTCTGATTTAAATCTCGATTTATGACACAAAAAATACTAAGTTTGAAGAATATGCACATCCGAACTCAAAAGAGTCTAGTTTGAATAACAAAATAAGGGAACTAAGCTGTTTTCCATTTTGATGAAAATAATTTAATCTTAAATTAAGAAAGATAAAAGAAATCGATAAACGTGCATATGCAACTAAGCTAAAACCATGATACAAAGTAACGCTAAAATCAATGATTGAACTCGATAAAAGTAAAATTAAAAAATAAATAAACATAATTTTGATAACTATTTTATGCAATATAATATTACCTTCAGAACCAAGAGTTGTGAGACGTTGTTATATTTAAGTGGACATGCGAAAGCTAATTTTTTATTTGTTTGCCACCTTATTCAGAAAAATAAACATAAAAACGGAATATTCGTTTTATTATATTAAAATGATTAAAACAGATATTTATCTTATATTTTCAAATAGAAAGAGCATAATATTTTAATCAGCGATATATTATACATTTTCTTTATTAATGAACAAAAATAAGCTCAAATATCTATCATAATCTTAATTGCTCCCAAGAAAATTGGAATTATAGAACAGATCTTGCGCAATAGGAAATTGTAAAAATGTACACAGGGAGTTAATATCTAATTATAATAATCAATTTCACTGTCTTTTATTTTCTCTACAGTACTGCGGTAGGTAAGTCGCTTTAAAAAAAGCTAATCCATTATGGATAATCAGTGATTATTGTTGAAATACCAGATTCTACAATAGTAATTAACTAAAATATTCAACCCCGCCTGTCGTATAAGAAGTAATTTCATCTTGAGACTAATTAAGAGATATGACGAAATACCTCAAGCCTAAACGATCTGTTAAAGAAGAGTGCTTTTCGGACTCCGAAACTAGCCTATCTACAAGAAATTTATCCAGTTCTGTCGATCAACTTGTGAGACTAGTATGTTATTCAATCCACTGATACGATCTCTCAGTTTCTCTGTTCCTTTCCTCGTGGGGAATAATAAAATTTTAATACCTTCTGTAATGTGATAAAACCTAATTTCCAAATCTGATAAATTCTTTACAACATATACATGTTCTATTTGTGAGCTGTATCTGCTCATTTATTTTGAAAACCAGTCCGCTGAACCTTTTTAGTGTTAGCGCCAAACTCTTTAACCGTTTTCCCTTCCTCCGTGGACAAATTATTTTTATAAATATATTAATTAATGATAAAAATATTTAAGTCGGTCGTTAAGCATCGAACCGTTTAAGATGTCAACGAAAACTCATTCATTTCCTAAATTCGTAATTTTCAAATTCGTTCAATTTCAAGAATGCTAAAAGTTTTGATAACAATAAGAGTGATTACGATGAAATGGACTCTCAAAAATATAGTAATCTAACATGCAAAACACAAAGACTGCAAGTTGTTGAAAATAAATGAAATCCGTCTCAAGTTCTCAGACGTTTCAGAAACGGAAGAAATTATCAATGGTATTTTCCAGCACAAAAACTAGATTTCTCCTGCGCGTTGAAAAAGGATTTACTGCTGCACGGGCGCCTTTTCATAGGCATTGAAAATTTTTATTTTATTTCAAATATTCTTAGATACGAAACAAGAGTTTAAAATACTAATGAGTTTAGATTGTTGAAAAATGGTCCAACGTAATTTCTATAGAAAAAGCGAAACTTGTAAATATCATCCCGAACTCGATAAGAATTGTCACAAATGATGTCAAGGTTGGTTTTCTATAAAATTCAGTATCTGTTCACATCGTTTGTATCTCGAACATATCCGATCGACCTCATGAATTACGCTATCAAGAATCAAAAGGAGAATCTGGTATAATATCGAAACCTAGGCAGCACCTAAAAGCACCCCAAATCAGAGACATTGTTAAAAATGGCCTTGAGCAACATCTGAAGACACGAGATGCGAACGGACAAATGTTGGGCTCCACTTCATCTCTTAATCTATGTAACCTTGAGGCGGATATTGAGATCAGGCCAATAAGTTAGTTTACTCATGAACAAAGGTCGGAGGGGAAAAACTTTTACCCAGTCAGCGAGCATGGTTACTGGGGCGAAAATAAAAACGAATTACTCTTCAAGTCTTCATCGATCTGCACATGTAAAAAGTTAAAGCACATTATTTTGAATAAGGTATTCAACTATAACCATAGATAGGTCTTTAACGTGAATATCGATGATGTTTTTAACGCATTGTATGATGATTCTTCCTTTATCATGAAAAACGTATACGAGAAGTGCGACTTCGAAAGTTTTCTCTTCAAATTATTCAGATTACAAACTTGTTTCAAGCGACACTCAATCAGACGGGACTGTTGTTAAAACATCAACAACAGTTCTTCCTAAGGCCTTCATGGGGAAGAGTGCAAGAACCACCATTAAACAGGTTAATCCACGTGGTCAACTTAGACTTTTCCAAACACTAATCAGCCTAACATACACTATCAGATAGCAGAAATAGTTTTTCAATTTTCTAGATTTAGTCAACTTCTGAAGGAGTTCCCTTTTCTGACACTTTCGAAATCCACAGCCGCACATGCCTTATGAAATTTCAAGAGAACAAAACATTTTACAAGTATTTTGATTTTATACTATCTGATCATGGTTCGAGGTCGTTTTCAAAAAGCAGGGATGGACGATTCCAGAAACTATCGAAAAGAGCAGTATTAGCAAATCGAACAGAATTTACGAAGAAATAGGTTCACTTTCCTTAATTACAGTAGTCAAGGAATTAACGATACTATTCGGTCCACCAATGAGCATAGGTTTTGTCATTTTTTTGTTTAGAAGTGCCAAAGGAAGAAATCACACCTTCAAAAGAGGAGAAGGAAGAAATAAGCCAAAAGATCGAAATTAGAGTCGGCACAATTTCGAAATACTCTGGATATCTTTCATCTATCATGTAAAGTTATTCTTTCACATAAGACGAATTTCCTTCCTTGTGTTGTTATCTTATATGTTTTTCAAACTACATCAACAACAGAAGACCATCCACCAACTTCAAGAAAGATTGTTAACTGTCAACTTATGAATTATTCTAAAACATGACTTGTTACATGATGCTTTCATTTTCATAATGGGGTTTAAAATTCTTAAATAACGCATTTGCGATCTTTACAGAAATGTGTTTGTAGATTTCTACGTTTTCAATTAATGAGGTTAGTTAAACCTCTGTTCCGCATAGAAATAACTTATTTTGCTGCCCCAAATCAGGGTCAAAGTGCTTGATGGTATTTTTCTGCAATGACCTACATGATTTATATTTTAATTCTTTCCAACATATTTCGAGCGTGCACCTATTTATGATTGAATATCTCTATAATTTTAACTGCAATATTATAATTATTGCTTTTTACGTATCTTAGTAATGTAAACGCCTTTTATCAAGACTTAAAACTAATTTTAACCACCTTTTCGCATTTATATTGTAAATTGAATTCTAGTCCTGTTTTTAAATTTTTAGTTTATCGTTCAAGTTTACTCAGATCATCTTTTATAACACTCTGAAAGAACCTCCGCCAGTCTTTCTCGCACAATTTTAAAATTTTAATTTCTTTATTTTTTTGTTTTATATGAAAGATAATCGTAAACTTGTCGTTAACATAAAGATGATAAATTTTCTGTATCTTCGATATTATTTTTTCATGTCAGATCCGACATGAATCATCGCAACAAGATCGTAACAACTTTATAAAGAGGCTTTACATTCCTTTATCTAGTTTCAACAGTCATGAGAAGTTCAATAGATGTAGTTATGCATGTAACTCATCTATTGTTCTTACAAACTCAGTATAAAAGTCCACATATAATGGATGGCGATATTAAATATAATCAATTTTCCTAAAATATCACTAAAACATCTTTCAGATGAGTAATATCACATCATTTTTCTTACACTGTCGGAAACATTTATATTAGTAAGATGAGAATTTTTAAAATATTTAACATTTTGAGCGGTTAATACAGTTAGTTCATTTCTTATTAACGTTTAAATAATTTTAAAAACAAAAGCTAATCAACCGCCGTTTTATCTTTTACAGTTGGCAATTTTATAATCGGTTATTTAAGGGTTTTATAATCTCAATCTTAGATCATGATAATTTAGTCAAGAAATATCACATAAAATTTGAGAATTATGAAGCTCAAATTGGTTCAAAGTTATCTATATCGATTTTTATGCATTGATAAATAATTTTAATCATCCACATACATTAATTTTCAGAAATCTATTTTGATTTGGTATTTTACACGGCGTATAAACATTTATGAAGTCAAATAAAGTATTAAGATATATTTCAGTTTTAATATCTTAAAATTATTTAAACAAAAATATGACAAGCTAAGTTAATTTATCTTCATAATATCAAAAATAATAAACAATAACTTCTTCCGTTGGTTAAAAACGGCTACTCTCACACGCACTTAACGGTTTTATCCAAAAAACAGAAGAGTCTAAATGAAATATATTTGATATATTAGTTTTAACTTTGATTGACTTATGACTCGTTTTCTTCTAAACTTAGTGTTCTATTCTTAATAATGATTTAGTGAAGAATCATTTTTTTTCATATTATTAATTTTAACTTAGCAGTAAGCTTTAAAAAATCACTTATAAAGTATTTTAAATTTAAAATAGAAATCGTTAAGTATTGATAGATTTTTTTCAAAATGAATATGTTTAGGTGCCAAATTACATACGTCTAACTAGAGAAAACTGATTAAAATTAAACTATATTCATGAGGTTAGAAAGGCCTTATTAATGTCTTAAAAAGCCATTGAGCATATGTATTTTTATTGTTTTCATATTAATATTATATAATTAGAAGATTCATTTATTATTTTCAAAACTTCACGATGTTTAAGAATGGTTGCTTTTTTACAAAAATATAAAACTCAATCTATTAAACCATCACTATATAGCTTTAAGTAAAAAGGAAAAAATTCTTTCACCTTTATATGCTGTAAACTGACAAATTTATATGTTACAAAGAGCCTCAGGTTTTTTCATCAAATTTAAATATTTTCAACAAAATTCTAACCGGACTCTAAGAGTTTTAAACTCCCGAAATAAACGCTAGGCGTTGAAAACGTCAATAAGAATTTCGGACAAAAATAATTGGCGCATGCTTTCGCGTTCCTTTTGTCTTGGAGACGAGATACTTTAAAAAATCTTGAGTTAATGAACATTGATTCGTCTAAACACAATATTTTTCATTTTAAAAAACAAGAAATATAAAAATTCGAGTTTTATATGTGGAATTTAAACCTTATTTGTTTATAACGTAAAAAGTCGAGTCACGTTAATAAAATTCTTCGGATATAAAGAGTAAAGTTGATGACTAAAAATGAACGAATACAAAATTAAGATAAAATTTCCAATAAATTAATTTTATTAAATTACTCTTAAGGGTGAAATTCACTTTAAATTATAAACCAAGATTTACAAAGTCTAACTGACACTTTTCATGAGAAAATCTTTATCGTTGATAACAGTCCTAAAATTATTTCTAATTTAGTTATTTCAAATTTTCAAACACCGAACATAATATTTTCACAATTAATAATAGGGTGGTGATTCGAGTGCTCACGATTTTATAATTTCAATATCGTTATTAACGTTTATATGATCCATAATTTGGTAATTCAATATCGTATTTCAGTCATTATCGATTGAGAAATCTGATTTATAAACGGCTTTTTTTATTAAAAAATCCGTTGAGCTATTCAATTTTATTTCTTTCATTAAAACCTCTCAATAAATACGGTTTAATTTTTAATGGCGGGATCAATTTTGAAAAGAAAATTGTTAAGTTAATTTATAAAAAATAGAAAATAGGCACATAATGACCTAATCGAACCATGATAGGCGTGATGTTAATGTCTGCTCGTTTTATCATCGATTTGAATTTACTGAACGTTCCATTTTGTATAGGTTTCACACGTAATTGTTGAAAACCTGACGGACCTATGGTTCGGAGGTTAGGTGGCTCAAACGATCCTAAGTGAGAGTGAGAGTTTTCCTGAGATAAGTATAGCACTATTCGGTAACTGGTATTTGCACACAGAAAGAGTGTCGAATGGAAGTAGAGCTCATGAAAGCTCTTTGTGAAAAAGGGTACTTGTATGTAAAATTTGTTCAGAAACAAACCCTTATGTGTTAATCTCATCTATGTCCTATTTAAAAATTATAACATGAAGGAAGATAAAGGCATGAGATGTTTAAATCTACAAACTCAAAAATCTTTATCATTGAAGTTGTCTGATTTTTGTATTTTAAATTAATTGGAGTAAATCGATTTATGTCAACTTTATCGACTCAAAAATAAAATATTAAACGAAGTGAGAATCGAGTTTCTGCACGAGTTAATTCGAATAAGTGAAGCATTATCCAATCTGTTTTTATTAGAAAGGGTTAATATTTTTGCCGAACATTTTCCTTTTGATATTTGATCATCAATTATTTTTCTAATATTAATTTATCAAAAAAGTCATCTTTTGTCTCGTCCTCAAATATTGACCGGAAACGATACGGTATTTGATAATTAAAAATCAAAACAAATCTTAATATTTTAAGCAAATAAATTTTAATTCCGCACCAAAATATAATTAGTTTTTTTTATCGTCCACCCTTAATCATATTACTACATTGAATGAATTCTATAATTTTGGATTTTAAAAATAATCTCATTTCTATAATGTACGAAATAAATATATTAGAAAAAGAAGATAACTCATAAAACGTTTGAGATCAAAAGGCAAACATCACAGAACGATGTTAAATTTTCAACTTCATAAAAACATGAAAAAATTTTAATACATGAAAGGGTTAATGTTAATTTTATATTCGAGGTGAGTGCAGCAACAATCTAATTTAAAAGCAAAATCATTGAGGAAAATAAAATTGTAATTATTTCAACAAAAGCTAGCAACCCTCGTTATGTGACGTGAGAGGTGCCATTTTGATAATTTTTAAGGTATTTCCATGTTCATCGATGAATGAAAATATAGCCTCGTCTTTTGTGATTTTTAACGTGCCAAATCCACCACTAGAGTCGTATGACCAGCTGATGAGTGATTAAATTCTACCTCTCTTTGTCTTCCACATGAATGGTTGTTTCTCTCAACTTTGCACTATTACCAACGGTAATCTGACTCACATTTCCCAGATTTTTAGGGGAAAGATACTGGAATAACTAAATAAATAAACTTGCATGTTGTGGTTATGGCCAGATAATACAGAACTAAATGGATAATTTTTCGCTAGATTCTTAAAGAAAGGATCGTGAGATAAAACTGAATGAGGCCCAAAACCATTTACGATGTTATGATGTAGGATTAAAAATCTAAAATCGATGTGACTACATAAAATACATGCCTCACCTTTGATCAACCACGTATTTCATAAGATTGTTTTTCTGGTGAAGATCATCCATGTAAAACGGTGAGCTGATATACAAAATTAAATACGAAGTTAAATCGTCCAATATTGGGGTAGAATCAGCACAAATAAAATGAATGTGATGACACGTTCCAATTGTGAGATCTATGGATTAGCGATTAAAAATACTGTAAAAATAAAACCTGTCTGGCAAATAATACCTCTTTTCTTGTTTATAATAGTTCAGCTGGGTTATAACGTCTCCATAGTAATCATGGTTTCCAAGTACTGTAAGAAAGCTGATATTAAATTCGGTTTTGGGAAAAGAGTTTGAGAAAATTTCGTTCAGTCTTAAAAAATCGCCAGGTTGAGATCCAAGTGGATAAACGTTGTCTCCAAGTATGATTCCATGTGTAAATTTTGATTGATCGTTCATCAAAATATATGTTGAAAATGTAATACCTTTTTAATTTGATAAACTACATTGGCTTTAATTTTTGACTCAGCTTCACTTTTTCCAAAGTCTCCCAACACCACGATATTGTACTCAGAAGTGACCGTGATAACATTGTCCCAAAAGGCCATTTTTACCAAAATGATGTACAAATATATTATCGAAGTCCAATTTTTCATCAGAATATTTGCTAAAAGTCATTTCAAATAATAAGAAACACTGCTAAAACGAATTAATCGTTCAGCATCACATAGAATCGTCAAAATGCCGAAGACCAATTTTATACAACGTCAATGTTAAAAATAGTTCGAAATCAATGTTTTAATATATCAATCGCATTTGAGATTCAGAGATATCATGTTCGTTTATGATCATCAATTATAAAAAATGGTATGAATAACCATTTTTTAAGCATAAATTGTTTATAGATATTTCACAATAAAGGAATATTTATAAAAAGTATACAACAAAGATAGTTTTAATCTCAAGATTTTTTATAAAATTTTTTTAATCTAAAATATTTTATATAGTTTAAATAAAAAAATATTTTGACGTGTAAGCTTTGTTCTTACAATGAATAGTAAAAATTACTTAAATATAAAAAACAAAAACGAACCTGCTTCGTATTTGGATGTATAATAATTTAATGCTGAAAGCCTAACTACAAGATTTAATCACATGATTATCAAAAACTTTTGTTTGATATACTACATGGATTATGAAAATAAATTTTCAGCTAAATATACGCTCTATAAAATCAAGAACACGGATTTCATTTCCATAATAATTAAGACTGAGAATATTAATTTAAAGTGTTCAAATAAGCTAAAAAATGTTTTTATCTCAAACAAATGGACTTGTATCAAAATGTTTGTTACCATTAACAACGCGATTAAAATTAAAGACGAGTTTTAAATGGCAAAAAATACAAAGATGTCGACGAAAAAACTACAAAATATAAAATAAGCCTTTTTCATACGATTCATTACCTTTTATAATTCCTCAACTTGTTTGTAATCTGATCGTATTATCTCTAATTTCAAATTTATTATTTTTATTCTAATATACCGTATCATAGCGAAATATGAGAATTTTTGTTTCTCAGTTATAATAATATCCTTTGAATGGTAAATTTCAAACATTTAAGTAACGTCACTATACTTTAAACTGACATGAAATGAAACCAGATCTGAGACTAAAATTAACAGTCTCGTTTTACGATTAAACTTTGAAGTAGAAATTTTAAAGCTGAATGGTTCTAAAATCAAATTGGCTCGAATCAAACATTAAGCCAGAGTATAATTAAGTTTTTGATGAGCTAATTCTCATCCTAATGAGGAAAAATTGATATTTTACGATAAAAGTCGCTCTGGGTAATAAATTTGTGTTATTTAAATAATCGATTTAATGATTCTATAGAAGTTAAAGAACTTCTAAAATTTCGATAAAAACTATTTTATCTTTAAGTAATATGAATAAAAAATGATAATTGGTTTGATTCTGTTCAGATTAAAATGATTAATTTAATTAAAGAGTAATATGTCGATGTTACTGCATAATCACTCTGTTACAGCTTTTAATTTTTTTCACTATTTTTGATTATTATATAACTTACAGTTTATTATTGTTCAAAAATGAATCATTTTCTTTAAACATACTCTTACCTTATTATTAAGGTCTTAATTCAACTTCAGTCATTTTTGTGTCAAATTTTAAGCTTTTGTAAAAAAGAAATCATGAGGGAGAGGTTATTTTAGATTCTAAATACTATATTTATTGATTCTTTTATTTCAGTGTAACTCTTTTACAATTTGCAAACAGTAAATAAGATATACTCCTATCATGTATTTAATGGCAGTAATGACCTGTTTTATGATGCATATTTTTTTCTTTTTCAAAACATTATAAGATAGATCTTAAATAAATCTTTTACAGAGCATTTTAGATAGTTTTATTAAATTCAACTTTTCGACCATACAACTAGAATCGGTTGAAACACCTTTAGTTTTCACAACATCCCAAGATTTTTAAAATTATTCTAATCTTACACAACACAAAGATAATATCTTGATTTGAATGATGTGTATCTGAATTAATAAAATGAAAAAATATTTTTCAATAAATACTTCGTCTTGTCAGTTCAGTTTATCTTGTTCTAAGAAAAAACCTTCCCCTATTTATGAAAAAAATGTGAAACACATAATTGAAACAGTGGTCAGTTTGCAATAAAAACCACAATTAAACCAAGGTAATCCAGTGTTCCAATAAACAGATTACTGAACATTGAAATCTGTATATTTGAATTATTCTTTGACATTAATTTTCTTTGAATTTAATCACAAAAAATTCACAATTGTTTGTATGATTGTTGGCCTTATTTCATCAATACATTTTTATGTATTTACAACTTTGACGACGAATTACTTTGAAAAAATTGAATGATCTACAGTTAAAAGAATTATTATATGTTCAAAATTCTTTTATTAAATGAAGAGAATAACAAAAAATTATAGCTTCTAAATATTTTGTGTAATCTATTTTTATTCATAGAAATGATTTTATTGATTTAAAAATAATACTGGTATGATTCTTCAAATTTATATTATCATTAATATTCTAAGAAATATCGAGAAGTAAAATAATTTATTTGCATATGAATATCAACAACAGAAATCTTTTAAATTCACAAATAAATATTATATTCAACATATATTTTGATTTTCCAAACACTCCATTGAATATTTATTTAATATAATTAAATTATATATGAAAAGCGAGTACATAACAAAATTGTTATTTTGAAGAAGCGAAATAATTCTTAATATAATCCTAGCGACATAAATGAAATATTTTGAGTGTCTTTTTGTAAAGAAAAAGCTATCATGTTTTTAACTCCTCTTCATTTAAAAGAAATTATAAAATTTGAATTGACAGAATTTCGATTGAAAAATATGCCATTTTAAGATCCCATTTAATAATAGGAGTAAGCATAAATTCTTGTTGTTACCAATAACATTATATTCATTATAATAACAACAGACATCATCGAAAAATAATTGTCAACTTAAAAAAGATGGACAAAAAAATAATATCGTCAAATTAAAATATTTTTATCATGTTACAATCTCAAAACAATTAAATTAACTGTTTCAAAGACTTCCGTTAGTTTTCAGAAGGACCTTTAAAACAACGATGAACAAAAATTTTCATGTTCATGAAAATTAAGAGTAAAAAATAATACTTAAGAGAGATATATATTCGAGAGAGGCGTATGATTCTGAATGAAAAACTATGCAACCAATAATTACTGATTGTGTAACGACTGCATACTGGTAACCCGTAAATGGAATAAGAATTTAATCCAGTTTCACTTAAATGACCAAAATTCTGGAAAAAAATTAACATAAGTTTGGCTAGAAAAAACTGATTCTCAATTTTTGACACATGAAATAGAATCAATTGATGAGAAATACCACGAAGTAGAGGCAGCGCTCGATCAAGACGTTACCATCTGGACTTCTGGATTTAATTTCTAATCCTCTTATAGATAAAAAACCTCAGTTTATTAAAGACGCGATAATCTAAACATTCGGACTTTCAAGAGGAGACAGAGCAAAACAGATGGTCATGGACAGCTTCGTAAACAGAAACATCCATCCTCACTCTCAGAAATTATCGAAAGGCAAACGGTAATACAATATGGCCTTTGTTTTGAAGATATATTTTTTCCGAACACTTCTATACATATTGTAACTTCAGATAGCAATAGAGAGCTAAGATGACATTGATGCATTAGCAAAATTGACAACCTCGATATTATAAACTATATTGCCGAATTATCACATCAATGCTTTGAAAATTCACAAAAAACCAAATAACACGTTTCATATACAAAGTCAACAAACTATAAACAGCAGCTGCTAATCAAAAAATATTACTTCTTCAACACATAATTTTGGCAGAAGTTTCAAAAATTGGCCAGACAAACATGGTCATTAGAGTAAAATATCAATTATATTCAAACAACGTAACACTACAAATTCTATCACAAATCATCTGAATTATAGCTACGATAAACAAAAGAATAGTCACTTTCTCAAAGGTAAGGGTGAGAAGTAAGCATAGTTCCTCAGTACAAAGCGAGAAAACGAATTAAATATTTGACACCATCTTTGACCAAGTTTAACATATACTAGAAAAATCTGTTGACATAAATTTCGACGATCAAATGTTTAGATATCTATTCATCAAAGAAAATTTATGCTAACGACTCGAAGACGCAGATTTCATAAGTGCTATGTACTGAAACAAAAGATTACGACTAAATACGATTTTTTACGATTACAACATACATCACATCTCCATCATTATGTTTGGACGTTCCCAGATCTTACGGCTATACGGCTTGACCGTCTTATAGGGCCTGTATTTTCAAATGATTCATCCCCGGAAGGTGTATAGCTCACATATGTTTGTTCTCTGTCAGAGATGGACTCTTTTTGTTCATGAAAGATTGACGCGTTTGTTTCTAGACTGACTCTGGAAGGGCAAGGCAAATCCTGTATTATTTAGGAAGGAATTGTTATTTCTACATTTTCTGGTGTTTTCCTTTTAGATTTTAAAATTTGATCAGGGTGTCTTTTAATCGTACCAAAAGCGGTTTTTAAAAGATAGTGTAGCTGTCACAAAACTTTCGATATTGTTCCTTCAATCCATTTTTCCTTCTTTCCATAAACCCAAGAGAGAACCATCTCATTTTCTTTAAACTTAGAGAGATAACTACCTATGGTCCGGTCAGGGGAATTTAAGTTATCCATCCATGATCTTAAAGTCGTCCAAACATTAATAA